>JABASH010000597.1:0-37175 GCA_019776445.1 Tomocerus maximus | reverse complement strand
ATCGACAATAATAGAAAAACTTGGCTTATGATTTTGTTTTGGTTTTAACTTGTAATGTAACTTAGTGTTTATCTGTCCAACCAAAATAGCTGTACTTATTTAGTAATAATTTATGACATTATGATTTTGCCATATTTGATAGCTTTTTTATACTTTTACGGATAATGGTAAATTAATAATTATTATTATCAATTATTGCTTCTTTCGATGATGATAATCCTACGTTTTAATACGCGTACAGGGCACTCATTTGGTTGTTCTGAACTGTGGTCCTAATTTACCAAAACATAGTAGTAATAGAACATTCACTGTTCAAATAGAAAATGAAACCACAAAAAAATCTAACTAATAAACGAATTTTGAAATCAATTTGGTTTCGGCTGCTGTACAATCTAAAAATCCCCACTGTAACGACGAATACGAGATCGTAAACACCGTTTCCGGGTAGCCAGATGTCCTTCTGTAGCAGGATATTCCAAGTCCAAACGCGCACATACATCACTAAAGTAGAAGCTAGGGTGATTAATACGAGTGTCCTGGATCAAATTGAATAGTCCCCTGTTGTGTGTTCCTCCATTCACATTCACTTGGACTGCAGCATCATTGTCCAAAGCTTCGGCCACTCCGTGCCCATTTAGGTTTTGTGGTCGTATAACCCGATTACGTGAATTAAGTCTGCGACACTCCCGGAAACGCATCTGGTGTTGTATCATCCTTCGTCGCCTGTCCAGAGGAGGGCTGTCAAAACAGCGACTGGAAGACGGACTGGGTGCAGGCGCACAGGAACGACTTGCTGGCTTCGGTTGAGGCTCGCCATTTCTGTATCTATCAAAGTCGTAATACAGATGTTCATCTACTTCACTCATCCCAAAAGTTGATTTTAATTCGTCAAACTTCTTATTTTCCGCTTTATCACAGTAATTGAAAGTTGTGATACTCATTATTTTAATGTGAGGTCTTGAGGTGATGCTTTTCACGATCCCTCCGTGGACTCCCATCCCAGGCACAGTCCCGGTGCGCAACAAATAAACATTTTTAAGTAATTCTAACGAATCTATTAGCCCTTGTAAGTCCTCAGAATGGCACCGGAAACGAACAATTTCTAAATCTTCTACTGTCGCAGGGATATTATACAAGTTAATCATCGTTGGAGCATCGTTAGGTTCCACATTACGCCGCGTATCATCAGGACTGCGATGGAGCACTAGCCGACGAATTTTTGATGCATGACGAAATATATCGCAATCGAAAGGCAAGGTGTTACGAGATTCGTCTGACACAAGTGTCATTCCTTTTAAATCAACGCAGGTTAGCGTTTCAGCACTTTGAATTATGGGAGCTTGATACATTATCCACGGTATGCCGTTGATATGAAGTGTTTCGAATCCCATTGGGGTCCAGCGGACACGAAAATCCACGAGATTTTTTTGATGAGACATTAAAGATCCCCACGACGAAAAATCTAAAGTAGCAGTAGTGATTCTAAGTAGTTTTAGCTGGATATTTGACAGCCTTTCTTGGATTTCAGGTGGAATTCTTGACATAGCAGACACACTATTTCTATTTTCTTGCGAAGCACGAAACATGGGGATTAGCGAAACATTTAAATTTTCGATTGTTTGACTGTGGCGCACCAAAAAATCAAAAAATGCAGTGAAGATGCTGTCCAACGATTCTGTATAGCAATTGAAATTGACGAAAAGCTTTTGAAGAAAAGGCATGTCGTAGGAAAATATGCGAATTGTATTATGAACAATCGTCTGACTTTCGTCTTTACAAGAATACCCAAGCAGTTCTAGGTTTCTCAGCTTTTTGAACCCAGGAAGTATTTCTTCATTCAAAAGCTTGTCATACCCGAGGGCAAATCGGGTTAGCGACAATTCTTCATTTTCCACCGTTTGCCTCATAATACGACGAAAATTTCTTCCCGTTATAGGCCCCCATAAACGAAGACGTCGAAGAAGACTAGGAAACTGTAATATTGCTGCATCTTCTGTCAGTCTGGTAATTAGGCAGTCTTTGATTCGGATCTGATATATTCTCGCCAAATCTGTTTTCCCATCGTGGACGATAACTGAGAAGTCCATATGAGAATCGACAACATGCCTCCACTTATGACAAACAGATCGACATCGAATTAAATCTTTCTGAGATAAACGGGCAAATATCTGCACTAAAACCTGCAATAAATTGAAATAAAAAGACATTACAATTTAATTCCTATTCACTTTCCAAAAAAGAGACGTAGCTGATTTCTCCTCGCTCATTCAACAAACGAAATTCGTGTACAGTATACACACATAAAAATTCACGAAAATAAAAAAGAAACTCTGACCTCTGAAGGTATCTGCAGGGCAGGATTGATGTCTTCATCATCCGAATCGCACTCTGAATATCTAAGGGATACATCCAATTCCGATCCTTCTATGTCCATATCATCCTTAATGTCTCCATCTTCTTCCATTTCAGGACTTTTTGTCTGTATGGACTAAAGTACAATAAGATCAGTCTCTAAAACTTGTTTATAAAATATAACTAACATTTAAAATACATTTAAATTTCCTTAAGATATATACAGTACAAGGCAGGGGTATATTACACAAAAATTAATCGCATTGCATAATATGGAAAAATTCTGCAAAATACAAAGAATTAAACATTTTCAAGGTTGAAGGTTACATGTTTATAGCTTAAGGTTAATATAATAAATAGAAAAGTAAATACCCTGTCTCCTTTGCTACTTTGCTCAATTTCTAACTCCATCACTTCGACGCCCTCCTCCGGGGCATCCATGATGGCTTGGGTCGGAGAGAAACGAGAAGACAAAAAGTTCCCAATTGCAACTGATTTTACTGAAAAAATAACATAATATTATATGTTACGGCAAACACAGAGAATTTTTGTTAGCGTGATTATGTATATGATGATGATTATCTCACTAATCGAGATGGAGACTATCTAATACTGAATACTTCTGATAATATAATAAAGACTAATATTATTATTAACCATCAGTTTAAACATTTAGTGTATATTCTGTTGGTTCACTGGCGACTGACATCTTCTGGGTTTACAGTTTAGTTTTACTTCGATGTTCGAGATTCAACCTTTGACCTTTAAATCATTATCAATGGTACAAGCAAGAAAATAAGACATTCAACCAACCTGAACTGATCGTGCTTACTGCTCACAGCATAGCCAGCCAAAAGTAGTACAAAACCACTACAATAAGCAGTACTTTTCTATCGTACCAAAGTGTCAATTGTTGATTGCAGAACCGACTGATTTCTCAAAGCGATGACGAAGGATGAAGACAAGAGAACACGGTTTGATTTTTCCACGTAATACTGTTGCGCGTTGAATTCTGCATGAAGAATCTACATAATATATTTACATAATTATAAATTTTACTAACACATACCAATATACTAATGACAAAAATCGATAAATCTTTATCGAAACAATTAAAATGGAGTGAGATACTATGTAAATACAGGCGGATAAGACAGACATGCCATTCTGCAAAATTATGAAACTGAAAATACCTAAATTCAAACGAAATTCCAAAAAATTAAACATAAGCCACCCACACGGTGGACTCTATTTTTTAGAATTAAGATGAAATTAAATCTCCCGCGTCGAGCCTACAACCTACTTACTTACTTATTTACACGAACGAACTACGATCTAAATACGCAAACTGCATACTAGTGCATCTGATCAAGGCAAAAGAATCCGATGCATCTGTCTGTTGTGTGTGTCCTCCTTCCTGTCCTGATGCTATCATCACATCATCGTTGTATCTGCATGTAAGGGAAAGCGAGGAAATGCGAATGCGTAAAAAGTATTTTATATTCTAGTTTGCAACTTGCATCGTTGCATCCAACGTTGCATAATGACCATAATTTTCCCCAAAAGTGTTTTAGAAATGAAACTGAAAATACCTCTTTGTCAGAAGCACACAAGTATTTTAAGAATATAGTTCTATATTATGACAGAACCACTATAATGTTGCACCAAACCAACTCAAGTACGTGGGAAGGGATAACTCACAGCATTATAATAATATGAATTACGAATTATATACTAAATGATTAACCAAATTAACTCTAGTTAAAAATTAAGTTAATTTTTCTTAACCTGACCTTTATTCAATGATCTAAGGGTAATAGAATGAAATACACGTCGATATAATACACAAAGTTAATAAAAAGAGTAGATTTGGATATCAAATAAAACTTTTCTTCTGATCCTCATGATGAACCGTACAGAGCCCATGGCTTTTTCAAAAGTCGTACTGTAAATAAACAAAAATATTTTAAAAACCAATTTTTATAAAACAGAATTATTTCACTATAGGTTGACGTGTTATACTGTGTTACCACTCCACTTTCAATTAAGTCCCAACACTTATTATACTTGTGAGCGAAATGTATTTAATTTAAATATTCCTTAAACTCACAGCGTATGTTTTGTCGCCAAGTTTTCGAGCGACGGAGTTAGCCAAAATTTGACTCCTCATACTTAAAAACTCCGTTTTTGCAATGATTTGCTGGTAAGGCGAGACAGCATGGACACCCATGACCACATGACCCAGCTTAGAATCCAATTTTGCATCTAGACGTGCATTACGGATAAGATTGACGATCCACCGCTCAGCTTCATCTGTACTCATATCTAACTTCTCGGCCAACATGCTAAAAACACAGTAAATGATTTTATAATATTATACATTAAGTTTTAAAGAAACAAAATGTTATTAATACTACTTGCAAGCGTTGATAAAAGTAAGTCTGCATTCATTGATTCAATTTTCCCTTTCCAACAAGACGGTAAGTATGTAATGAATTAATAAGTAGTAAAAAATGCGGCAGAAAGTTGTAAACCACTGTCATTAGTACCAAAGTACCATTGTTATTAATATTTTATACCATATATTTCAAATGTATCTCAGTTTTGTTGTTTCGGCCAGGCTAGTAGGCTAGGGCTAGACGGAGCATTATCTTTAATCTTCTCGCTAATCTGTTTATATACAATATGTCCAAAAGGCTGACATATCGCTTTCTCTATAACTCAATACGAAAATTTTCCCAACTTTCACCACACCAATATTTCGTAAGAGTTGATTAAATAAAATTCTGGTGAAAGTACCGGTGAAAGTTTTATATGGAGTTTAAGGAATGTGAAAGTGATTTGTTAACTACCTTGTGGATCGTACGGTACATATTCAAATGTCCGGTACACTTGTTTCGCGAGTGATTGCTGATTTGTATTATGGCTGCATTTATTATTGTGATATTGTGGCAACTGGCTAGGCTAGATACTATTTAATTAAAATTATAGTGTAAGTAGTTCTACATCTACGTAATGAAGTTTGAGTGAGAATTACTACATTTCAGCAGAACATTGTCTGCATGATTTAAAGCCAACCTAGTTAGCATTACATTTTGCATTATCATAGAATGTGGAGTTAGACTGTAGAATCCAGAGTTACATACCCAATGCTAATACATTGATGAATCCGACAGAATGTCTCGAAAATCATAAGACGAGCATGATCAATGAAGTCGTTGTAGCAGTTCACCAAGAAAAAGTCATTGTAAAGGACTTGTTCGCATTCTTTCAGCTTCTTTTGGGCTCCATCGAAATCAAAGTTTACATGAAGGCATTCAATGAACTCCGTAATTGGGTCTTTGTATGTGTAAGATTCCTAATAGTAGGTAAATTTTAAATTTTAACAATTAAGTTTATATTAGCAAATAATTTTAGCTAAGGAACATTGGTTTTAAATAGTACCTGTTGAATAACTTGAACAAGTTCCTTCATTGCACTTGAATGACGACTGTGTTTACTAATAATGACTGCTGTTGCCCAATACCGCATTATGTGGGGACATGTCGTTTGAATGACGTTGAGGTATTTGGCGTTGTTAGACAACAAATCCAAAAGGAAGTCCCATCCCTTGGTGTGATTGAAGTACAAATACAGCCCCCAATGTAGCAACCAAGTTCTTTGCTGTAAAGTCTATTTACAAAATAGATTTGGTTTCACAAACAATTTACATTTACGTCAGCAAGACAAGCTACTTATCTACTCAATAATAGTGCCATAGTAGAGTTCATGTACGTACTTGAAGAGAATTTCTGAAAGGATCTTCGTCAATATAGTTTTTAAGTTTCTCGAAATCCTCAAGTCCGTAGTCCCACTGATGGAGCAAAATATTGCACGCCAGTTTTCCCCACAATCCGCTCAAATAGTTCTGTGGCATAAACCGGTCATATTAAAATGATTCACATTATGTAAGAACAGATATTGAGTATAAGATTACATGTGTAAGTCATATTTAGCAATTGTAGTTTGTACTGTACCTTATCAGTTGATGGAACCAATTCATTGTGTAAATTGAGATATTGGGAAGCAGTAGAGTAATCCCCACATTCATAATACAATTTTGCATAGTCGTAAATTGAATCAATCATATCTTGGTTAAACTAGAAAATATAGGATTATGCATTATTTTAGTACTCATTTATAAGTGAAGTTTAAGGTAAATTTAGGCTAAATAGGAAAACTATAGCTATATGGGTGTCGTTCAAAAGTTCACAAGGAATTGAATGGATTGTTTATTACTAAATCAAGCAAAGAAAACAATTGAAAAAATGTTTGACCTTTAAACGATTTGGACAATAATAAGAACTATTTCATTAACAAATAAATTTTTGGACCTACTTATAGCCATAGCCAGGATTAACTAAATATTAAAAAAATATTTAGCAATCTGAATGAAACTATAAACATCAACTTCCAGCTCATATGAGTCTTCAGACTCAGACTAACAGTTATTGATAATTCATGGTTCTATTCTAACTAGAAATGATGAGTAATATTTAAAGAAAATTGTATTCCCATAGATTTATAATTCACATTTTATAATATATTATTTTTAATACAGAGTGTGGGAATGAATTACTTACATCATGGTTTTTTTGAAGGTATTCCACAAGTTGACGATAGTCACGGGAATTGGAGATCTGTTCGGGCAATTCACTGCTTTCTAAAATAGCAGTAATTGCTTTCGAGCTCTCTTGAACCGCTTTGTACTCTTCTACAACTTTAGTACGCTTCTCCATGTATTTCTGTAGATAGAATATATATTTTATGTTATTACAAAAAGAAAGATACTTTACAAAAGATAAAAAAACTGGTAATTAATTAATAGCACCTACCACAGGAACTTCTTGATCAGAATGGAGCTTCTTAAACACATCAATAACGTAATCGACCATCTTAGTTTCACTTAGCAAATCCAATTTGCTCTGTAGAACTTCTTGAGTGTTGTAAATCTAAAATCAAGAATTCAATTTATATACATATATTACTTTATTAGTCACTGACCCAAGTCTTTAATGGCTTGCCAAAAAGCGACACAGCAATTTTCAGACATGTTAAATTGAAGTAAAAAATAACACTTGTGAGATGGCTTATATTTTTATTTTAAACTATCATACTCGCATTAATGTTGAATGTTGAATAATGATAAAAATGTAAATATCATTGATCATAGAGAGATAGTAAATAACCCTTTTGATGATGCTCTCTCATTTCATTACCGATTACAAAAAATGCAATACAATTAAATAATTTATGTACTGTTCAAATAAAATTCAAAATTCCAAATATTTTAATAAAATGAAACCAAACTTCAAACTTGTATGTAAAATGTAAAGTAAATAAATATTTTTACTCACACTTTGAGCCGCCAAAAATTCCAACAGAGGAGCAACAAGATGCCGGTCCAGATGCTGGCCAATTTTGTTGGTAAGGTCATATTGAGCCATTTTTTATAATGAAGAATTATTTTTGAAATTTTTCAAAATATTTCAGAACAGCCGGAGCCGGACAGATGCGCTGACAGGCAGGAATACGGCAAGTTAGACAGTTTCAATTTTGGCAGAAAATAGTAAAATGTAAGCTGGATTGTTATAATGGGCGACCACTAGAGGCAGCTATGACTGCTTTACTTGCAATGCAACATGCAACTCAATCTACTGCGTTCTTCTGCTGACGGACTCAATCAAAGTGAGACTTAAATTGGTGGGGATACTCTGGGCCTGGAGTCTGGATTGGATGCATGAGAATGAAGATAATTTTGACGTTTTTTTGGAGAAGCTTGGATTTTGGATCTAGTCGGGGCGTCGGGGTGTCGAGAAAGTCGAGATTCACCCGAATTGCTAAAATAATTATCTGCGTTACCTCTTGTCTATCTATTATCTAGATTATAAAGTACCCATTGCATTTACATAATGTCCATATATTTTACAAATGCTGTCTATTCTATTGGTTTTGGTGTGGGTATAGGTGTAACATATTATACAAAATGTATTTATAGTTTTATTATAGCTATGCTATAACCTAACCACTGCCATCCATTACTAATGAAAGCACAATAATTACCATTTTAGCACATCGGTATTGGCAAATGGTCACCAGGTAAAGTAGGGTAGGACATTGTTTGCGTTGGTAGAGATAGTAAAAACACAATAAACAGTATTACACCTTACACAACTTCATAATTGATTGGTTTGTCTATTTAGGAGATGGTAGGATCTGCCGCACTGAGTACAGTTTTACATAGATAGGATTGTTTTAGTTTAGGTTAGGTTTTATTAGGTTAGGTTTTATTAGGTTAGGTTAGTCTGTCCCACGTTATCGGATTGCGGCAGATTGACACACGTCCTCTATTTATTCCGAAAGCCAGTCCAGAGTCCAGGCTAGACTTTTTCCGGCTGCGTGCATACTGCATCTGCATTTGCATCCAAGTCCAAGTTTCTACTTAAGGAGAGGTGTTGATGGGCATTGTGAGAGTACTCAAATCAATGTACAAGCTGAAGGCGTACAATTTTTTATCGATTGCTATCAAACTTTCCTCGAATATGGATTTTGTATTTAGAATCGAACCTGAGGCCTACAATTAATTGTTATAATGTACGAAGGCAATTGCCACAGCTATAAAGACTTCCCACCACAAAATATTTCAAAGTTACTGTATCTGTCTTTTGACCCAAAGCAATTAAAAATTCGATTTTAGAGGAGTTTGATGACAATCGGTGAAATATTGTGGCCTTAGATTCTGCTAATATACTTTTAATTAGAATACATTAGAATCAGAACATAATTAATTATTATTATATTATTTAACATATTATTTTGAATAAAACTGTCCTCAGTGTGGGAACTGAATGTAAAAAATGAAAAAAGCTATACTTAAATAATGAGCATTAAGAATAGAATGTTTACTAGAGCTAGATTTCATCTCGATTCTTATTATCATTGCCATTGCCCATGAACCTGCTGGCTGCCTCTGCAAGCAAGGCCAAGTTAGAATGAATTCGTCCATTAACATTTTAAATTGGAAGTATACATCTATATCTAGTTCCACATATAAATACATTAGTAGTTTACATGATGTGGAAAGCATATCTTTGTGAACAGCAGGATAATAACATGACCAACATACTGCTGGACAGCAAATGACCCTTGTGAAATAGACAGAAATATGTAAGTGACCATTTGCTATTGAGGGAGACTGTAAACATATACCTATTCAAATTCATCAGCAGAGTGAATTCCTTCAGAAAAGGGACAATGAGGACACTCGTGGTTCTTGGACCAAAGGGAGGCATGCTGAGTATCAATGTGAGCATTTCTAAACATGACATAGGTGCCCAGTGGGTGGGCGGAAGTCAAACCGGCTAAAAGCAAGACATAAATGATTAATTACTGTGGTAATTTTTCCTTGTTTGCTCTGTGTACAGCAATCATACGAAAATTTAAGTCGAAGTATTAACTCTGTTTGTGGAGTAGTTAATAGTATATGTATGTAGGTTAAAAAATTATGTAATACAGACAAAAGTCTGTGTACAAAATATGATCGGGATTATTCTTCTTAGTTGACTATGTACAGTAACAGTAAATGACTCCACGTCCACCAAGGGGTTTGTGACGCCGACGAGGATGACGAAGATTAAATTGTAAGCATAAAAAATCTTAAAAAGAAAGCGGGATTATTTAGTATCAACTGTGCATTGTCTTTCGGATATTTTGAAGAATAGTTAGACGCTTCAGAACAGCACAGAACTTGATTTGGTTTTATAATCTTTCATTTCAACAACCTTAAGTACATTCTGTGTCGGAATTCTGAATGGATAGATTAGGTCTTACGTGGCAGTATATTTAATATGCTTTGTGAATTTGTGAAGCATTAATAATTATAATGGTACATTGAGGTTGTCCTAATCCTTAGACGATGTCGCATAAGTTCTAACTAATGTCTTACTCTCACCTATTAAGTACACACTTAATTACTCATCTTAATTCCTTACTTTCGCAACTGTGAGTGATTTCATAAGGATAAACATTGTAGTCCAATTTTTAACTATTAATTAAATTAAATGATTTGCTTGTTCGTTAGGTACGATATGGTCATCTTTTGCAAGGGTGAGATAAAGCAATTGAGTAAGTGGGTTTCAATATTGCATAGTTAATAAATTTGGCAAAAATATTGTTGCGTATGACAAGAGCCCTTGAAAATGTCATCCTAAAGAGAATGCAATGGCTGAGAGATAACATAACAACTAAGAAGGACGGAGAATGAAGATGGAGCAATATAAGAATGCAAACTGATAAGACGCATTAATAACTTAAAAATATTCATGAGTGTTGTGATATAAATGATTTGTAACCACGTTTGTAAAGATAAGTCGTAATAATTTTTGGTGACTGCACTAAAACGAAAATCATAAAAGCCGAAGTTGATCCAAGAATGAGCAACAATGAAAATAAAATTTATTACAGAGTTACTTTCAAATATTCAGTAAGTGGAGGACTACTACGGACATTCCATACAGAGAGATGTCCCATGAAGTAAAGATGACTTTTTATCTGGCTTTTCTGTCTACTTAGAATAATACGAACCTATATAGTTTTTAGTACATGCTCATGCACATTAGAATGAGTAGGATTGAAAGCAGTGGGAATGAGAAATAAGTAATAGCTCAGTTCATTTATCGGTGCTGAGAACTACCAAGTGACCTAAAGTTGACCCGAGAGAATACACTATGGTGACCCAAAGGATATTTTATACGAAGCTTATGTTAAAACTTGACTTGGTTTCATTGGTCTGACTGATCTCTCCTGTTTTCTTGTATTTTTCTACACACTGCGTTTACATTATCGAGAGAGAAGTCCGTCTTGGAGAGTCCTACCGCAAGTTATCCTTCACTCCCATGAAACATGTACAAGATTGCATCTCTTTGAGAAAATTTTATTGCTCTTCTCTCTTTAATGTTATGCCATGCGGACAACAAGACTGAAAATTTATTACAGCCGCAGAAAAGACAACAACTTCTTGTTCAAAAACCAAAAGTCATAAAATGAAGGCATTTTTGAACAAACGTTTCTTATTGCCTCGTTTTTATATACCACCTATGCTAAACAATATAATTCACTGTATAATATTATTATTATTTTTGTTACTACTACCATTTCTATTACCCCAACATTTATATTGCATCATACTTGCTTTACTTATTAATGCCTTTTCAGCTTCAGTTGTCTGGCTTGCGTGAGAAAAAACATTTTTAATAGCCTTCCAATCATCAACTTTTATATGATTTTTACCTCCAAAGAATATAGCTTATCTTTATGTAGTTACATAATCAAGAAACATAGCTTCGCAATACATTTCTATTGATGGCTATTTCACCACGGTTTATGAATTCGAATTTTATGGGTTTCAGCATTGAGCTGTTACCATTCTTCAATATTTAATGGAATTACAATCACCCTCCTAATAAATTGCTCACATACGATACAACCAGTGACAGTCATGACTTTTTCATTTTTTCATCCAGAGTAGCCCATGTACATACCAAAGGCTAACTGGCATAACTAAAGGTACAATTTTTAAGGATATAATTACACTGACAGCGGCACTTTAGCAAAGGAACTTCACTTATGTTTTCATTAGGTTTCATTATCCAGACGGCCACACTTTTCTAGACAATAGACATTTACACTTTATATTTTTGTATCCCACCTACTTAAGACTATCAACGACCTATAGGCGCTATTGGTAAAATTGTCATGTCACCCTCAGCAGCCCAGACATAGACAGGTCAATAAAGTTATAAAATAAATGCTATTTTATCTCAAAATTCACTTAAAAACTATTTTTGTGTCGAGACATGACTTATTTACATCGCTGAATGTGCTTACTGGCGGAGGTAAGTGGTAATGGTCTCTGCTATTCAGTAGATTGAGACATTTTTATGATGGCTACAATTCCAATACTATTTTATGCTAATCCTTCTATAACCCTATTCCACAAATTGGTTCCACAAACACAAAAGTTTTGCAGAAGTTTTGATTTTGAATCCATCCGTACTTAAAAGTGAGCATGTGTTTTACTAATTACTTCGGAATTTACAGGTTTCTTGGAGTGTAGCAAGTAAAAATCGTTGTTACAAATACAATTGGTAAAAAATATTTTTGTCATTTTGATAATCAATTTTAGAAGTATACCTAAGTGAAGTGTTGCTACTAACATCTTGCCTTCAAAACTAAGAAATCAAAAATGCTACATTATTTAATAGGATTCTTATAATAGTATTTTGCTGAACAACTAAATACTTATCTATGCATGATATGTACCTACGGGATTATATGTAGGTATCAACAGTTGTCTTTTGAATAGTTACGAAAATAAGGGGCGGTTTACAGCGTACTATTCAGAAATCTTTGTCTGTCTGCACACAATGTTCGGTAGACGTACAATAGAATGCATATGTGTATGTGTAGTGTATTATAGTGATGCTTACAAAATGCGAGGGAGTTGAAGATATCTATAAATAGTGTATTATTCTGCTTACCAGGGTTCCTGAAAAGAAAGAATCGTAGGTAGTTTATGTAAAGGAAGTGTAAGACGAAATGCTATTTATCTGCGTACATTACATTCACAATGGCCACGGAAGGATGAAAGGCATGAAATATGTGAGGATTTAATGAATCCAAAGGCTAGGATATTATAACAACGAAAGGGTATGGGTAGAAGGGCCCAGATTTAACTTATAGGGTATTCCTTATGTTGGCAGAGATCTGTAAGTGGGATGCGTAGGCAGAGAACATAAAGACCACAAAGTCTCCCAGTTCCAAAAGTATTTCCGCGGTACCCACCGGCATTTGGGCACATGCCATGCTGCGGGCTTCTCCCCCTAAAATTCTAAAAAATGCACTTACCAGAGTTAGAAGATGCATTTATAGTAGGAGTGACGAAGAATTGAAGGGAGATCGCATAGGCATATATAAATACCACGAAAAGTACAGGTAAGGACAGCATTAATGTTCTTTACTTGGTCGTTCTCCCGAGAGGTGTATAGCTCCTAGGTCGTAAAGACTAAGTTGCATTAAGCACACAACAATGTATTAGAATGTGTACGCACCTACATGTGATAGGAGGAACATAAGATTAGAGTCTTGCCATATACTTAACGTAGATAGTATTAGAGTTGGTTAGCTCGGCTCACTCTCGACTGTTGATAGTTGGTCAGAGGAAAGGAACAGTGGTGAGGCAGTCTGTATGTTATAAAAGTAAGTACAGGTTGTACAGAGTTCCCCAAACATTCAGGAGAAATAAGCAAGCACTTAACAAACAGCCAAGTCAGTAGTCTCTGTCAAGACGTTGAGAACAGACGAGTCCAGTCAGAGTCAGCCTACCTGGTTATTCATTCGGAATAATACAACAAGAACCGTAGTGGTACATCTTCCTCAGTCTTAGCCACACACACCTCGGCGTGCATACATTACTTAGGCATTACTACTTAATACCTAAGTATTTACTATAGAGACAGTGTGGCACATAGATCTGTATGTATTTATCGGGCTATTATTGCAAAGAATCTTTGTTACAGTAGTAGACGAAAAGAATCTACGGAGGATTTTTTCAAAGTGTTGTTGCAGTTGTAGTAATGGTCTTCCAGAAACTCTTACTCACCACATCAAGGGAAGATTTCTGAAGTTGCGTTTAGTTCAGTTAATGTGAGTACGCTCTTGACTTTGACTTGACTTTACTCCCATTAATTACAATACATACATATGAAGTAGTATGTACACGGAGTGACTTAACTTGAATCTTGAATTGTATGTTCAAGCTCTCAGTTAGCAAACTATAATATCCCTAATGCTAACTATTGAAGTGTGTAGAAAAGAGTGGTGTGTATCGAGTGGAGTTGTAGTTTCTTGTGACTGTATGAATAGCTTACATAAGTAAAATACGTACAATTTATATGCATACAACAGGTAATACATTATATCTACTGCATTCCATTTCAATCTCATGTGTATATCTCCTCTCGACCGAATAGCATAGGATTCATTCCATCATTCCATTCTCGACTCTAATGTAATCTGTTCTGAGAAACTGGAATTGTTAACTTGCACTGGACCTGTGAACTAATTGTACGTGTGTAACTATTCTGCTCAGGGAACTGGACCCTCCAATTCTGCAATATATCCGAACTTAACTATAACGAAATAGCAGAAACAGTACAAGATCAGATGCAACAGTTGATTGGGGATGTTTGTGATTTTGTGTAGTAAAGTTCGGTACATTCACTATTTACTCCCTACCTATCAAGTGTAGTATAAAATCCTTATATCTATACACTAAGTACAAGTTACGTATCTACTATAGGTGACTACACGTGTGTGTGAGTTTTCATGCTCTGCCGGTTTTCTTGTTGGAGAAACAATCAATTGTATTAGTTGCGATCTTTTAGGTCGAGTCAACAAGTTACATGCCTACATTGAATTAAATTGAATCGCCTATCTGCTCTACTCCTATAACATACCAGACGAAATATCTGAGTGTATGAAACATAGAAAGCCGTACCCCTTTGAGATTCTTCTACTACATACTATACATACCTAAGTGGTTATACTATAGAGAATGTGAATGGAACTTTATTTATATACTGTTATATCGAGTTGTTTTTGATAAGTATTACTTAGCTACTAAATTTCACTCGGATGACTCTGATGTGGTAAGGTAACTATTGGCATTGCTATTGTCATTATTTGCCTGTCTTGTTTTGTCCTCAGTGCAATTGCTATCACTGACTACAATGACTACATACACCTTTGCATTGACTGACATTACTACACACACAGTGGAGTAGTGTGTGGAGTGAGTGTGTTCTATTGTGTATGTACTGTTGGATTTGGTGACTGTGACTGTTGATGCTGATTGTCGTGCATGACCCTTTAACTTCCTCACTAATTCAGAATTCCAATCGACTAGGTAACTCAAATGGAAGAAAAGTTGTCAAATTGGTTGATGCGACAAGTTCCACTAATCAACGGCAACGAGAACTTGACCAGAAGAACGACGTTCATGTGATTTTGAATGTGACACTTTACTTCTGTTATTTACTACCTGTTCATTACGTCAAGAACCAACCAAGAGTCTATGCGATCAGAGTAGAAGTGAAATAAGACAACGGCAACAATCAGAATAAGATCCACTCACAGATTTTATTTGTGTGTGCATGTCTTTCTCTAGACTTCTTTCGATCTCTCACTTGAAAGACTCTCTTATTTTGACTCTCCTATGCCTGTCGTGCCGTGTATTTTATTGTATTAGAGATAAACGCTCAACAACTGTGTTCGTGCCTTCAGTTTTTAATTGTGTATTGTTGTATGAGCTCAGTCAAGTCCAGCTCTTTCTAAGTTCACTTTTCTACCAGACTGGATGGACACAGAGTTAACAATACTACATATTTACAATATAAAACACAAAAGGTACGTACACAAATACACAACAAAACTTCTTTCTTATCCGTCTTTCAATAAAACAAGTAAAACTCCAGTCCACCTTGTTTCAATTTACAAACGTCCTCCTTAATAGCTATATAGCTCTTTAGTTAATACTGGGTGTAAGCAACCACTAGTATGTGTGCTGTGTGTGAAATATATATATATTCGTATACTCTATTCATACATAGGACTACGTAATACTACTTTCTATACTATTACTACTTCACTGAATTCAATCAGACAATCTAGAATTTAACTAGCAGAATATCTTTCTACTATAGTGTCCTTTTTGTGTGCATACGTAGAAATTATTTACATAGATAGTTCAAGTAGGTATAATTTAACTTGACTCCGACTTTTATCCCTTTCTCAATGTGAGTGAATATTATAGAACCTACAGCATCACTAACTCTTCATCTTCGCTATGTATAGAGTTTAGATGGAATAGCCTTTTAGACATTAATGAATCTATGCTTTAATTTTTAGATCTTTTTTCATTTGTAAAGCCTAATTCGCTATTCAAGATGTATACAAAATAAACGGGGGACAGAAACCGTTCTAGAGCAACCAAGTGGAAAGCCTGAAATTTTAATAGTAATTCGATACACGAATTCTCGGGTTTCAAATTTCAATTTTGTCACAGCGTATAAACAACTCTTCACTTGATACGATATAGTAGCACCTGAATTTTTCATTGTAGAAACATCTAGAGAGTGACTTTAACCAAAGAACAAGTTAATAAGCTTTTCTTGATCGCATTTCATTTTTATCGACTGCGTCTGTCCAGTAGAGTACATCTGTAATATATGTTGTTCCTTCTGCATACCTACACAGAAAAAGCGGTATCCATGAAATTAAAGACTTTATTAGTCTAACAACAGATAGGTATTTCGTTTTCGAAAATTTATGAATTTACTTTAGTAAGTTGCCCAATTTTAGTGTATTCCAATAACACCTCAGTTCAACTCTTTTGTAACTTGTCATGCAGTACAAATAACAAAAATTTCGTCAGTGTGCATTTAGAGATCGCTTTTTTGGTAGGATATTTATAATAGCAGTAATCACAGTTCATTTGAGCTGGGTTGAATGAGCACTGAGCTGGAAAGAAAAGACTCTAAAGATGAGCATCACATTGTATCTTGTCAATTTGGTAGTCCCTTGTAAGAATAATTCTTCGGTTAATTTGAGATAAACTCAGCAAGGCACTATTCTTCATTAAAGTGAAACAGAGTTGCGTAGCTTGACTAAAGCTGTACTAAAGTGCAGCGTACTAGAGTTGTGGCCAGTTTGTGTGTGCCGATTGTATTCAGCATCAGATGATGAAAAGTGACTTTGGTTTCTTAGCTTCTAGCGCACACTGCAACTGCCTTTATCATTTCCCTGGCTATAGGTAGTATATATATATATGTACTCGTGATTTTATATGTAAATAGTATATAACATTCCGGCTTTATATATGTGTCCGGATAACTATGTACTAAAATATCAAAATCAACTCTCTCTCGCTCTCTAGTTACATTGTGAGTGAGTGGATTGTAGTATTACGTTACATGAAACACAAATACTTTCTATGTGATCCTACGCACAATAAGGACAGTGTGTTTGCATAGAGATATTTTAAATGCTTATAGTAGGATCTGTTTATGAACTGTGTGTAGTCGTCATTTTTTATTGCCTCGTAATATGTACATAGCTATGCACAAGCACAGGTGTACTATAAAATTACATAGGTGAAAATACGCAGTGTACGGGTTTGTCAGGCTGTAACTCTTGCAAGTTGACTTCTTGAAAGATATGTGTGGATTTTAGTGAAGGATGGATGGAGACTGTATGTGTGTGTGTAGAATGGGCTAACTATATCCGCGACAGACACAAGGCTACTATCTATTGATACACAGAAGAATAACACGGATACTATTTACACAGATACACATGTGTCCGTTGTGTATCAGTCAGTATTGAGTATGTAATTGTATTCTGGTAACATTGTGTGTGTAATAGTAATCTGTGATGAGATGAGCTAAGTAAGCTATATGCTAATGTGTGTATTAATGCAGTGACTAAGAGTAGCTTTGTGGCTGGGAGATAGAAATGAAGTGTCATGTTCTTGGGATAATACGAAAACGGATTGAATTGAAGGGTGTGTTCTTTTCTTGTATGGATTTCTGCGTTCCTTTGCAGATTAGCCCGTAGGGGATTGAATCGAGATGAGCGAGAGTAGAATGACAATAACTATTTGTGGACAAAAAATCCGAGTTCTGACACACACAGACTTGACTTTGTATGCACGTATTCATTCTAAGTACATGTATACGTAGTCAGACAAAAAATAACGCTTTCTACAGTCTGTCCAGTTCATCCAATCACTAAGTCATTTTGCTACTCCGACCTCCATCCACTACTACTGTTAGTTGCTCCCATGTGTATTTACGCCTTGTGTGTATGTAGATCTTCAAATCTAGTCTTTTCGGTTGTTCAGCTCTCACTACTATATTACAAACACACTAAGAGGCAGAAGAACAAGTTATACAATGCTGTACAAGTTACATAATATATGTAGTATAACTAAAATTGTAATGTCAAGGCTAAATAGGTATTTGTCTGAAAGCATCTTCCATCTTATAAAGTCTCAGCTACATAAATCCGTAGCAATTAGACCACTGTAAAATGTAATGTGCGTTACAATAACGTATAGTAAATGGTTTTAGGTAGTCAAAGCAAAACAGTAGGCAGTAGTATAGATAGAGTCGGTATGTATTCCGCGTGTCTGTGTATTTGTACATATGTAGCTCGGCTTTCGCTAACTTAGCTAATGAGCTCAATACGCCCCTTGATTAGATATCTCCGTTCTAATTACTTGTCGCGCAACTTTATCGGTCAGGATAGGATATTTTTACGGTTTTTGTAAACATCTGGTATTAATATCAGTTAGTAGACACCTGTATCTATATAACCTTGGCCTTATGGCTTCAATTAATCAATGGTACACATATATAAGCACCATAATCCATAGAAAGAATTCAAAAGATCAATTAGATACGATTTAACTAAATATAGTTACGATACGACTACTAATTAGCCACTGTGAGGAATGAGAAAAAATGAAAAAATGAGAATGAATGTGCCGTGTCTGTATATCTATTGGATTTACTTATCGTTAGGTAGGTGAGCTGGATTAACCTGAAGGCTCTAAAAGTTTGTTTGGCAGGGTTCTTTAGTGAGTGAGCAGGATAGAGGTGGAGTGGAGAAGTAACCCAGAAGCTGTTTGAGTGAGACAGAATGGAAAATAATATGTTAGTTAGGATTGAAGAGGAATAAGTACTTAAAAGTACTTGCCTGTTAACAATAAGAGGAAAGAAAACTTTACTACTATCCCCACTATGCCTTCTGTACTAATACACGTTTCAGTAAACCTTAATACACACTATAGCTCAGTATAAATATTAGTATATTGCTTATGGTAAATGAGTATTACCTAGATATGTATGTACATAGAGATACTACATTAAAGTAACACTGCGGTTGAGTTACTTATGATTATATTTATGACAATTACTGATATACCAAAAGAAGAGGTATAGCAAAGCACTTGAGACTTTGGGTAGTCAGAAGTAGTAAAAGTTGTGGCACAGCAATAATACCTTGTGGAAATGTTGGTTGCAATGAAAAAGAATAAAAGAGTTGAGTGAAACTACTTTTTCGTAAGTCCGAAATCCAATTGAGGGTGGATCATCAGTGGAATGATAATTTTGTGATGGCGCAGTAACTAAAAAGTGTTTTATAAGAAGAGGCAGGCAGGAGAAACTAAAGTAGAGTGAATGCACATTCTGTAAGTATGTTCTGGTTTTTACCATCCGAACGAAGCTAATAGCGTAAAGCGCAGTAGTAAACTTACCTAAGTAGAGATGATGATGTTGTGGATCAGTTAATAGGAAAAGTAGTAGTGAGAGTAATGGTACAAACGTACAAAAAATTATATGATTATACCTCATACCTAGTTCAAGAGAACTATGTGTAAGTACCTACCTATGTAGTCCAGGTAATGAGTAACTAAACTAAAGTATGTACAAGATTATTATGCAAGTAGGCTTATACTTGCAGTATACAATAGAATATGATTGGTTCTTGAAGAATCGGAATAAGAATTTGAGTCCAAGTCAGGTCTGAGAGTGCAATGCATTGTATAAAGAGTAGAGTATGCCTTCTTGCATAATTTATATCATGTAGTTTGTGTCTTCATAAATTGATATTCATATGCTGATTAGCTCTGGAACAGATACACACAAGGGAACAGCATTGAAAGAGCAGTCAAGGTATGTGATAGGATTGTAAATCACGTCAAATTGGTTTTTCTTTCATTCCCTTTTCCTTCAATTGACATCCATCTCCTCCTCAGCTCAATATTCCTTGCTACTTATTACTCCCAATTCCTGCCACTTGCACTTTTACAACTTCGCTTTACTCTAATGAATAACAAATTACATAAGTAAAGTAAAGTAGCCGTATTTAAACAGCCTTCTAGTCTACATACAACATAACAATACTCCAACTGACAGGAAGTCAACTATTTCTAACTATTACTATTATTGCTACAAATGTTAATCTCCTGTCAATATATATTACAATACAATAAAACTCAAAAGCACCCTACAATATACTTTGCCAAACTTTAATAGACATGATACACTGAGTTATGACCATATTTATTTACTTACCTATGCTAACTACATGTCTGTGGAGGTACCTGACTCAGTTCAACTCAGGTAAAGGGTCGACTTCTCTATATCTCTCCTTTGTATCTTCTATAAATTTACATACCCTTTTGTTAGCCAATTTACTTAATTAGCACATGCCTATAACCACTTCCATACATTATTCTTTATATAACACATACCTTGGTCCGGAGCTTTTCAGTTACATCCAAAGGTTAAAACTTGACCACTCCAATCCATTTCTTTTGTAGGAGCAAACTAGAAATTTCATGAAAAACAAAAGTTTTTATGGCCAATAGTAAAAGAATGCTAGAGGTACAACAGGTACGTGTTATACAATATGGATTCTCGAAATCTTATAAGTCTTAGTGAAGTAAATAATACAATCACAACACTTTCGGTTTAACAAGGTTACAAATAATGGCTCTGTATTTTATATAATTATGTAGAATGCTGATATTCATAATGATACTCGGTTCCTGATTTTATGGATATTGTAATGTTTCTTCTTTTACATTATGGCTCTCCATAAACTATTTCAAATTGTTGGAACTGGATAGTTCTTTGCTGAAGTGCACTTATCTTTACCACAAGAAAATAAATTGTTCGTGTCAGTAAAATAAAATACTTTTGTAAATCAATGGATCTTGAAAGGAACAATAAGCTCAGTGTGATAGGGTTGATGGATGGCAATAGCTATCGTATTATTCCTCTGGCTTTAACATTTACACAAAGGGCACACGGACATTTAGGTCATTTTCCATTACTGTTCTTACTATCTGGCTTTAGAAGATCAGCAGTGCGCCCGTCCCCATCTGCATTAGACTCCTTGTCAGAATTACTTGAAAGGAGAAATTATTCTCTATTGTAATATTTTATGATTGTTAGCTTAGGATTTTAAGTTCCGTCCCAGCCTAGTCTAGTAAATCACATTCCATATGCAACATATTCGATACCATGAAATGACACCCGTAAATCCTTCAATACTGCATTCATAGGGTGCATAAATAACAATAGTTTTATCAATACCTGTAGCAATCTACACAAATCTAACATCCTCTTGTACCTACCACATTTCTGTAAATATTGTCTTGTGTATCGTTTCCAGGAATCTCATCAGAATTGAAATATTTATTTTCCAAGTAGCATGCATACTTATATTGTGGCACAACGACAACAGAATTACCTATATCTAATGAGTATTCCGAACGTATGATAACCAGGAATCTGCAATATTAATTACAAAATAATTATTATGTGCCAATAATTTTTACTGTACGTTCTCAGGATGGGATACATTGAAACTTTTTTAATATTTGAAATTTTCATTTTTAATTTTGTCTATTATCTTTTGTGTTTGCAAATTGGGATTTTTTGTTTTGGTTTTCTAGTACGAGACTTGCTATAGTTAGTGGATTTAGTCGAAAAATAGTGGTTCTCGATAGGTTATCGGTATTGCAGGTTGTTTAGATAAGATTGTATGTACAAATTATGTGTATTGTTATTGTGGTGTAATAGTGAGGTAGGAAATGTGGAGTCGATTAGTCTTCATCTGTTTGAGGTTTTGTAAGAGGTAACAGGTGAAATTATTGAGACCCAGGGTGCTAACCAACCGTTCCCGGACACGGGGTTGAGGCAGTTGTAATGATAAATGTTCTGAGGAGTGCCGTGTCAAATTCGGTCAAAGATTTATTTTACTTTGTTGACCTCAGTAGATGAAGATAGAATTTTCGGGTGGGGAATCGATAGGCGGACACGGAATGAATCACCATCAGCTTATTCTATCACTCTCACTTCTCTCTGTTTAGTTTGTCTTCCACTTCCAAGACGTCCTTCTCCTCCGTTTGTATTACAATACACATTCCGATGCGATACTCGGTAAAAAGGGACGTCTTTGTATTCCACTGATCCTCTGATTTGGGCGAACTAATAAGACTGTTCTTGTAGCCGTCTTGAGTCGTATTACTGAGTACTATCACACCTTGCCTATATTTATCCTTTCCAGAAGGTACAATTCTCCTAACTACATGTATACAGACAACACAAGCCATATTTATATCTCTTTCTGTGTAGTTAAGCCTCAAGCTGAAGTTGTAGCCCTTGGACAATGTAAGGATATCACCAGAAGGTGTCTACTTATATTCTTCCACTATGATATTATTATTTACTGACAAAACTGTAGCTATAGTCTAGAATTCTTGTAATTTCTGCTGCCCTTACGGTTGCCCGTATTAACTGTACAAAAGAATAGATTATTATCTCATTGTATACCAAACGGGCCCTTATTTACAAAGCACAGGAAAGGTAAACTAAAGCAAAGCCCTGACAATTAGAGATATTCCCATTTATGGTCCTGAAGATGAGGAATTCGTTCCAAGTAATAGAATTTACTTTTAGCCGTCAACACATACACATCCTACATCATTCTTAGGTTGTAGGTGAACTGAAACCAAATCATATAAAAAGGAGAAGGTGAACTGTTCCAATGACAAAGGTGAAATGTTCCGAAGACAAAGTTGACAAACGTTTTATTATTCAGTGTACAATTGTTTCGCTTAACCGAAGCTTTTCAATGAACATATGCATTATGTGTATAACATCTGAAAATGATAGAATTATGAACAGTCTCGTTCATTTGTGCATTAGATCAATTCACCTTTGTCATTAGAACAGTTCACCTTTTCCTTTTTTTAGTTTCTTGGAACAGCTCACCGTATACCGATTGTTAATAATATTCAATCAAATCTACAAGTAAAACCGCTTGGGCACTTTAAGTAGACAGCTATTGATAATGTTCGCTTAAGTAGATTGTAGGAATATTAAGTAGCATTTTATACACTCTCCTCTAAAAATTTCTACGAATCGCGTCTGACTAAAAAACGAGTTAATAGGATTTTAAGGAAAAGTGACAAGAGCTAAAAGCTCTGTTGGAGTCGCTATCACAGTCGGAACGGCACGGATGGATGAATTCAGACTATCTGTCTTCCATTCAACTACCAATGGACAAAGCTGACCGTCCGTCATGTCTTGTCAGTCTGACTCCTACTTCAGGCATGTCTATATTTCTTCATCCCGCATAAATGCCAAGGAATAACTCTAAAATGCAAACAAATACAAACAAGTATAGCACAATGCACTTTGTTGATGTGCTCATGTGAAAGACTTCAAAAAACTACAGGGGTTTGGGTAAATGTCGCCAATGTCCGAGGTACATGACAGTGAAAGATTAAGGACCACCTGTCCACTGATCACGGTTTGCAGTCAGAATAAAATATCACTGCATCTAATGTATGACCTATCATTCCTTTGCTAACTGTGTCAATTTATTCTGACTTTTACGCTTTCGACTGACTTGGTGTACAATACCATCTATCTACATTGAAAACAATATGTTCCATTCACACCCATTTGCAATTAAGTACGAAGGTGACAATACTCTGTAGTTTGTTGACTTTAATCTCAGGGTTGGGTACCAATTCAACCTTTTAGTGTCCGCCACAGCTTTCATAATTAACATACCTAATGTACAGAGTGACGTGTCAGGAAAATCTACATGGTGCATTTTATATGAGTACAATTACATAAGTTACAATTACAAATAACTTTTAAAATATACATAAAATACCATGGGTGTAGCTGCAATTAAAATCTTGATGGTGCAAGGAAAAGTTGTTTATCTTTGGCATGCATATCGATGTGATTTGTTTGGTTCCCTGTCACGGGCACAGTCAGACTCAAGACGAATGGACAACCAAACTAATAGCTTTAAAATATTTTTCGTGACAATGCATTGAAGGGGTCTTTCCGAGATCCACCCGCAGATTCACTCAATGCGAAACACAATACACAATAGGACCATTTATACAGGAGTACAATTCATCCCTCTCTGTCCACGCAGCTATTGAGTAAACATAGGAAAGGAAATATGAAATGGAAAACCGTCTTGGCCAACCATACCTTCCGCATGCTATTTAATATACTTATGCTTCTTCTGAAGCAGTAATGGTAGGTAGTAACAGGAAACCATTACTAATAAGAAAAGAATCTTAAGGTCCGGCTGCAGTAGTTGCATTTACAGACAGATTTCAAAAACAAATTTGGCAGGATTCATTTAGGAATTTTTTAAGAAATAACTTAAAGTCCTTTTGGGCAGAACGGTGACCCCTTCAGGACCCGGACAGAATATCTGATAAAAAATTTCCAAATTGAGTTCTTTAGTTATTGTACTTAACTCAATGTAAATTGATCGAGTGAATACCCAGTTCCTCTAGATGTGTGTACTACAGGCGGACCTTAAATATGGGATTACCAGTTAGGTACCTACATCCATTGTAATAAGATACAATGGGATGAAGGAGTACGGGTTGAAGAATGAATTCCTTCCAGATGGGCAACGTTTCCTTCTCCAGATTTCATAACATCACATCACACATCACAAATTTTACCTTTTCGGGAAGGACATGCTATTACTACGGACATACCTCAGCTAAACCTTACCATTCTTTCCTCTTTACCTTTTCTTTCAAAAGTGAGCACAGAATGTCTTTCCACCTCCAATACCTGCAGATGTTCATTCATTCTTAAAATACATTAAGAACTACCCAACAGATTTAGCTGACATGCTTCTGGAGGACGTGCTTCCTCCAATATCTTTATACAGAAGATCAAAAAATGTTCAAAATTGCCATAATTATTTCATTTCTGCGGTAATAGACCCATTACTTCATATTTCAATTGTACATGCGAGTTGTGCGAGTAATATTGTAGGCAATTTCCTATTTCGATCTTCTACTGTGGGAATACCAGATTACATATTTTTCGCTTTACTCTGCATGCAAAAAGTAAAATTCTGTAGAGTCTATTGAGGTGTATGTGTGTATTCTCTAAACTGAACCAGGAGCTATAGTTGAAAGAGGGTACACACACAAGAGGTGCGTTATCTGTAAAATAGCCCAAGAGAAATAATCCTTCTCTTGTGAAAAATAAGTAGGATATGGTTATCTGTGTGCATGTGAATTTCTGTTTGTAGCTGGAACGATAAGGCAAAGTTAGCACATAGCGAGGTATCGGAATTCGCAATGTACTAAATTAAAAATACCATGTGTACCATTTATCTGTACACTATTTGAACCATATTTCTTTATGGCGTGAAATAATTTGTCTATGTACACTATTTCATGAGCTGCACGTGTAATAGGGTAGTTATATCCAGATTGTAAATAGGTATAGCTGTCTACTTTATTTGTATTTTATCATTTGGAATGACAAGATGATATTAGTAATAGAGAAGATTATCTGTGAAATCTGGTGTCCAATAATGAAGAGCATATATATTTCTTTAAACTTGATGGATCTGAATATTTAATGAAACTATCAAGATAATAAAAAAGATGGCTCGATGTGGTTATTGTTAGAGGGCTAAGTACATGCGTAGGAAAGTATATTGGACTAGTAAGCAGATAGGCATTCAGAATAATCATATGAAAGTAGCGAATGTAAAATAAAAATTGAACTCTGTGTGGTAAAGTTGCGGAGTTTCGTTCATTACAGGTGTGAAAAAGCTAGAAGTTGAAGCAGTTTATACAGGAGAACGGGTCAATTCAAGCTTCAGTAATGGTTGCTTCGTGATTTGTATCAGGTTCAGCTCATGAAGTTTGCTTACGATAAATCTTGTCGTACAAAGAAAAGGCTTGATTAGTATGGAAGAGACGACTACAGTAAAATGAAATGAACATTTCTTGGATTGGTAGTCCGAGTTGCGTTTTCTGTTATGTTTGTAGTCTTTCATATCCCCACGGAGTCATGTTTGTGTTGTGCTATTCAGATGAGGGAATGAGCACTTGACTCCAAATGGCCTCGTCACAAATCTCTGTCTCTCTGGTAAATATTGAAATAACTTTTCAATTAAATTATACTTGAGACTCGAGACTACTTGTCACTTTTCTCAGCCGTCAGTCATACCACCTGACATCCCATTCTCACCCATCCCACTCCTCTCCTGCATTACATTTCATATCCCGAAGAAAACGGATGAAATTACCCAGAATAAACTAAACCTGCATAATTTACCTCTGAACTTACTATACAGCCTATAGTACTGCAATAGCGCCTAGTGTAACTGCAGCACAATACCTGTGTACTTAGTGAACTGAAATATCAGTTTGATTTAACATTATGATTCACCAATCAATACGATTTCTAGAGTATATCAAATCTAATAATTACTTACATCCAAAAACCCACGTTTCATTTTCTAATCAATTGACATAAAGCCACCACATTCTAGCTTTTGACTGTACGTATTGGGTTGGCAATTAATATTATAGAAATTTTAGCATTTCTTTTTTGTGTTCTATTGAATGCTTGAAATTGGATTTGGTAACTTATCTCAGTCCGTTTTCTGAAATTTTTGGTTGAGTTCCCTCATTTTATGAGACGTTAGTTTTTCAGTTCTCAGTCAAGGTATTCGGTTGTCTGTTGGTATCTTCTCAAGAGTCCTGGCATCAGATCACATGAAGATGGAATAAAATATGCAATGGATTATTTTCTGTCATGTGTTCACATAGATGTACTTAGAGAGACTGTACATCACATCTGATGAGTAAGAGTCATGTTTTTAATGTCATTGTGTTTCGATCTCTCCATGTACCAATAGTTCTTCCTTTTATTATTGTTCGTCTTCCCGTGTGTTTGCTCTACACTCGTAAGTTTTAGGATCCCGGTCATATAAAGCTGACTAAGGATCTGTATAAATGTTGTCAGTTATAATAATAAGAAAGGTAGATTCACAGCGCAGTGTGAGGTGAATGGTATTTATGAGTGTGTATGATCGTATACTAGGACCAGTATTGTATTTTAATTCTGATTCAAGTTGAAGTTTTAACTCTCTGTGGTCCACACTATATATTTACTGATATCAATCTCTCGTTTTTGTTACATAGGTACGTAGTTTGTGTTTTCTCTGTGGTGCTTGGTCCGTTGGGAGAGTTTTTGAATGCTATTACATTATTATATACACTGTCATTCTTCCTCCTGTAGCAATAATGCTAAGCTTAAGTATACTTTTTTTCTAGTACTATCTACTATCGGTGAACATCACAAAAAATGGAACATTCAATAATTTTATTGTGAGTAAGGAGGAAAATGAGATAAGTATATTTTATTCGTGATTGTACGTATAATGAGAAAGGACAAGAAAGATTTCAAGTTTTATTAAGCATAATATGAAATTTGAATTGAAATGCACACATGGGAGCATCATTATCATTCTATATAACAGCGGTAACAGAAGATAAGTAACATTAGAGTGTCCCTAGTGTGAATGCGTATATTACTAGAGAGATTGTGATTTTGACAACGAAGTTAGGTTAACAATAAGCGAGCATTTGTATAGTGACTTTGAGTGTGGGCTTTGGAGGAGCGAGATTAAGATCGGATTTTTTGTAATTTAATGTGCAGATGCCTGTACAGGAGAAATAATTGTTGTCAACCAGTTGGGCAAAGGATGAGATGTCCTTCCCTTCTTCAAAATGAGCCACGAAGCGGTCGACGATGTTGAGAGTGGACGTCGTGAAGAATCCAACACCTCCGTCCCCTGCCCAAATTCAGCTTTGCAGCAGCCACAGAGACAGCCACTTGGATCCCTACATTTCTCTGCTGCTACTGGTCTCATTCTTACCTACTTAATTGAAATCGGGGTTCAGGTGAGAATTTTTTATACCACTACTGCCCAACTTGATTAGCATTTAGTGAATTTTTTCCCCCAATCCCTCAACTATTTTATAGTACGTGTTTGCATAGTTTCCCATATATGCAACTCCTAATGGCTACTTATTCCATGCAAACGAGAAAACGTAGAAATGTTTTATGTAAGGTACTCTCTCGCAGTAGGTAAAGTATCTGCATAGTAGGCAACCTCCAATAAAAATCAATGATATGACAAAAGCAGCATGACGAACGACAATCTAAGAGATGTCATGCTTCTTGTTACTTACACCATAAAAAGAAGTCAAAGGTATGTACAATAAACTCGAGCTAACGTAAACACAACCACATAAAAATCTCTCATTACAAATACCAATAGATTATCCAATTTAACTAACTTCGAGGTAGGTACTGTTAAAAAAACTAGGTAGGTGTCCTCTGATCATTTTATATAGCTTGTCAGTTTAACATCTGCAACTCCGCCAACTAAATAGTAAATGATCTCATGATATTGTGTATACTAACAAAATATTTATATAGCTACCCACTTAATTACACAAGATAGTATTCCCTATAGTGTCTGTTGGATGTATAAGGGAACTATTTGTACAATTTACAAAAAGTATGACAGCATTTGTAGGCATATGTATCTGTAGTAGTAGTAGTAAGTTGTTTAAGCAATGAAAGAAAGGCAGAGGAAACCAGAAGACCCTCCTTTGTACACAGAGAGCATTAAATAAAATTGAGTGCGCATTGTGTACATAACTGTATATAGGTATAGTAAATAGTTAGCTACAGTTGGAGAATATAAAAGAGTCTCATTTACTGAGTCATTGTAGGATCTTATAGGAGGGTACAACAGTCATTAAGCCACACACCAAGGAAAAGTTTCTTCCTGGTCAAGTCAAACATTCTTCAGTGAAGTGAGTGATGGAAGGAGCTTAAAAATTTGTTGTGTTTGTCTCTGCCTTACAGATATTCCTTATGGTGAATTGCTGTCGCTCATTTGTCTTGGTGACTTCCGACTGGGACTGGCCCTGGTTTTTGACAATCAGCTCTATGCTATCTTCTCTGCTGGTGACAATTGTGAGCATTATATGGGTGTGCCGAGGACTGGACTTTGCTGGACGACTATGTGGTCGACTCCTCTGTTATGTGATGCACTCCTTGCTACTAGGTAATTTATGTCTCATTGCATTGCTACACTCATACTTATCTTGTCTTCCCTTCAAATAAAAAATACAATTAATGAGTAGCTACAGAGGTACGTGCATGCAAATATCTAGTAGGTACCTCACTGCCAGTATTACTATCCACTACTACTATCTGCACTACTACGTGTCATTCTACGACTAAAACCCATTTGCAAAACAGAATACCTACATTATATAGTTTAGAAGAACAAGTAGTTAGCTAGTGAATTCTTTCAAGTAATACAAGTTGTAGACTGGAGTACAAGGCCAAGAAGTACATTGGCGCGATGAATAAACCCAGGTGGACAATAATGTGGAAACTTGCCGTTTCAACAAAAATAAGACAATATGAGAAACACAGTAGGCTAACTATTCCTGCGACAAATGTAGTAATGAGCTTAACGATACTATTCAATTAAACCTTCGTTGTGAAAGTTGAATTAACATTTTTCTATGCATACATAGAAAGACTGGCTCTAGATAAGGTCTGGCTGCGTGTGATATTGTTACGTAAGGATGCTTTTTTACTATGCTCTCATCACCCCAGGCTTTTATTCAAAGCAGAACTAGTAGTAGCCATTTCCCTGTTACCGGCTCTCTGAAATTAAAAAGTTTTTGATGTTTTCATTCTAATGGGAAACTGACAGTTTAATGGGACTCATATACCAAGTAGCTATTGATGCTAAATTCTAGCCACTATTGTTACTAAAAGCAAGGTTAGTGTGACGTAAAAAATAGGAATTGTAGATTCAAGAGGATTTAGCTGGTAAAGATTGTTCTGGGAATGTGTATGTACACTAGGGCATGTCTGGATTTTAAGCTGGCAAGTTGGGATATGACTGTAGTTAGGTGTAGATAGTTGGAAGATAAAGTAGGGGTTGAGTTGAGATGACTCCCACACATAAAGACAGAGCTGGACATGAAATGCGTAAGTGGCTTGGCTGGTCTTGATAATGAGAGAGTGTGATGGGAGATGCAGTGAGCTAATAGAAAATGGAAACGAGATGTATCAGTTGATTTGGAGAAAGAGATTGTTGTGGGTATACTTAGGGATACTAGTTAGATGTTGGCTCAGTTACCTAGTAATAAGGAGCCAGTAGGTGAGGTAAGAGTTAATTCGACTTTGAGCACGAGAGAGAGAATGAGGCATAACGCTCGCATTGTGTTGATCCTCGGCGATTTGAAGAATGATTGTGGTGATTATGACAAGAAAGTAAAAGCAACTCTTCCACTAGTTCGACCTTGTTCATCTCATCTTGGAGTCATTTGTCTCAGCCCATACCTATAATCTTGTTCCGAAGCTGAAGAGGAGTACTTGACTGAGGTGCTAAAAACCAGTTGGATGTGAAATGCTCTCTTCCAATATTTCACAAAGCATTACCTGTAATGACCCATCATGGCTTGTTAAGCAGTGCTACCTAATTGGTCTATAAATAAAGTCAACATCATTACTGCCGATAAAAAAACTTACTCGCCCTTTCAAATCAAAACTAAACAATTCTCTTTTTCTCTGCTTTGAGTAACTCGACTTGATTTCGAGCCACATGCAGTTATGGATCCTTCGGCTTCACTTTTATCTTTATTTCCATATAAATTGTAGGGATACTACTAAATACCTACCCTGACTAGTATTATTATTACTAAAGTAAAGTAGCTCTTCTGTATAATAGATATCTCATCCTACTATCCACGTAGGAAGGCAGATTAGTCAGTACAGTCAGTCTTTTTAATAATATTATTATACCCAGCTTCAGTTTCAACCTCAATGGTAGCTTTGATCGTGGGTTTACTTTATTTATTACTTTCTAATATCGACAAGTGATTTCCTTCCAGTGTAAGTAGCATCTAACTTGTTGTGGTAATAAAATGAATACAAACAATTTATTTTTACTATACCTACTGAAAAGACACTTAATATACTTGTTGGGCTATCATATTTTATCTTTATTTATGTATGTCAGGTAGTTAATCCTTGTGATGTTTATTGGTAGGCATAAAGTGACTTGGTATTCAACTTAACCTGAAGGAAGAGTAAATAGATACAGAATAAAATCCATGAGGGCACTTTGAAACTTTAGTACAAGTAATCCTGTGATATTATTATTATGATTAGAAATGCCTGGTTTGTTCAGAATGGATTTATTGCATTGTTAATGGAAGAAACTTACGGGATGTCACTGGCAGTGTTATTTCAATATGGTTTTAGTTGCAGAGGAATAATAAGCAAAGTTATTAGAAATGACATTGACTGATGCTCATTTACTTAACTGTACAGGTTTGGTGTGGCGCTACCTCAAGTTGGCATTTGCATATGATCATGCGGATGTCAAGGAATTCGTTATACTACGGGTTTTCCAAACGTACATTCAGTCTCTGCCATTAACCGCTATCCATTTAGCATGGCTCATTACTTTTCGAGAGGTAAGGTTGTGTTTACTTATATTTTATGTGCCATTGACGAACCTACCCCCTTCATGTTATGTATTTATCTTAATGTTATCATGATTTTTTGTGTTAATGTCTACAGAATAATATTTACCGAGAAGAATGTAATAAATTATGGCTAAAATGGCGACAATTTTATTTCCAGAGTTGCTCGAGCCTCGAGTTTTGCCTGGTAGTTGCAGAAATGCTGAGTGTTACAACAGCACTAACGATTTCATCATATATCAAGGCTCAAGAGGGGAAAATAAGTTCAGTGACTGCAGATTCTCGGTTAAAATGTAGCACAAGTGCCATATGGTTCAAGGTGATAAGAGCAGAGTTGAGTGTCGTGGGTCGTGTGATGTTAATTTGTTGCCGGATGATAGTTGTGGGAATTATAATTGTGCACTTGAAATATTGGGCCACTGTGGTTATTCTTGTACACTTTGTAGTTTGCTTTACGTGGGTGAGTTTCAGTGAGAAGATGTACGAGTCGCTGAAGAAGTCAGGTGAAGGAGTATTAAACGTGACTGCCGAGAGTCGAGTGGACACTCGAAATAAATTTCTAACTCGTGTGACACGCTTTGTGTATGTTTTGTTTTGGGACGTGAGCTTGAATCTTGTCGGCGGCAAGAATCTGTGGACTTGGGCTCTTCCGGTTTTCTTGACTGTTGTTGAAAACCTCGCTATGATAATGTATCACTGGTATCACCAGCCGGAGTTTTTTGTGACGATTACAAGTGGGACCTGTCTTTTCTTTGGACTTGTGCTGTCCTTTTCGTTAAATTTCATCAATAGTAGCAACACTCTCTGCTCCCATCCCGTCAAGTCGAAGAAGAAAGACAAGAGTCAGCAGACTCAGTCATTGCCGGTCATTGATCCGGAAAAAACTGAGTCAGAAGAGAGCCATAAAGTCAACCAGGAGAATGATGGCATGTCAATCGAAGGAATTGGTGGATTGAATACGTCTACAGCTACGGAACAGACCAAAAGTTGTTCTTGGGACTTGTCTATAGCTAAACCTTTCATTGTAGCCAACAATTATACAAACATTAGTGAAGTCTTGATGACCAAGGCAAGAGCCAGGGCAAGTGGAGCAAATGGCGAGAAGGTGAGTTTACTTACACGAAAGATCTTGACTTGACAAATTGGCTTCACCATTAGTCTGCCTTAAATCCCTCCCCCGACTTTTTTCTCTTTTCTTCCTCACATTTCAGGAATTCTGTCCATCAATTTTCTCAACGAGCTCACCTCACCTTCATTTTAGACATCTACACACTTTTGGGTGCTTTTCCACTCTTTTTATCTCTGTATCATATCCCTGCTAACAAAACTTGTAGGAAAACCAAATAATATCCTTTTCCCTAGAAAAGTTTCCTTTGTTTCAACAATACTTTATACAGCAATTTTCATTCTACACACAAAAAGCTAAGTGCATTACCTAATATTGCTACATACTTACCGGTTCTTAGTTTCATGTAGAAAACTATTTTTTATGATATTCAATATTGCTTGAATGCAATTACTTTTATGCTATGTGCATGCACTGAGGGAATAGAACTAGAAAAGTACATCTTCCAAAAGTAATTTACGGAAACATATACCGGGCAATTAGGTATGTTGCGTACTGTGAATAAATGACTCTTTGTCAATAGTCCTAAGGGCTATCTTCTATTTGTGTGTAGCTATAATATCTTTCTATGGAGCTAACAAATGATACTATCTAAAGGAGTTAGCTACAAAGGTACCTGCAGTAATAGCTGACTTTTCTCGTGGTTAGGTGATTATGAACTACGTTTCTAGATTCATCTGTTGAAGGTGAAGGGTACCTCCAGGCTCAAGTGTCGACTATTTCTGTGTATAGTAAATGAGTAAAATGAGCTCATACATTACAGCACATAGTAACACAATATATAGATAGATTACTTGGGCGTAGTAATAGTAATGAGGAATGTACATTGCTCTGTCTCTATTCTGTATAGTTCTGTGTGTTTGATTTTAGGAACAATTTGCATTGTAGAGTGTGCACTATAATTCATTAGAACTGTGAGTTATCGATTAATAAACCATAGAGTACAGGGTAGACACGATATGATAGTAATGATGTCTTGGAATGCGTATGCATAGACATTTTTGACGATAATGTTTTTTTTTCGGTTTTGCAGAGACGAAAGAATTTGATGAAAGGGATGTCAGGAGCGCCCGAGGTGTTGGTGCATAGGGCGTCCCCTCCTGCTGCGCCCGGGGCCTCTGTCCCCACTCTGATGCAAAGTGCCCTTGTGCCTACGACCACCTGGGTGCCCGACACGTGCTGCAACGACAGTAACGGCTCTTCGAACAGTCGAAATACGAATACTCTTTTAGAGTCAGCAAATAATCCCACTGACCAAGACAATGATATGGACATTGACAATCCCCACTTTGTGTTTTACTACCCGAGTAAAACGGGAGTGACTTCTGCTGTGGCAAGTGAATTTCGTAAACTGAGTCAAAGGTCTGGGAGTGTGAGCACCCCGAATTCAAAAGAAGGTGGAGGCAGTGTGAGACAGAAAGCGAAAAAGAAAACTGTGTCTCCAGCAACTAGCTTTACATCATTTAGTAGTCTCCGTAAAATGAGAACATCAACCCCTGTGGAAATCCGTAAAGCTTCCCGAGTAATAATGAACTACCCGAAACATCACAAAGTGACAAACTCTAAAACGGTGAGCAGGTGTTTGTGTCAAGTGGAAAGGGCTCCTTGTTCTGGGGAAGTGCATGGAAACGATCTGTACGACAAGTTAATGGAAGACTCTTATGGGATTTTAATTTGTGAGGGCGAGCCGGCAGCTCAGGGGAGACGAGTCAGTCAGAATAGCAAAGATGAACCACGACTTCCCTCCACTCTCCTCCCGTCTATCTTCCACTCCAACAAAAAGCTCAAAGTTCTATGTGCCAAGTGTTTACAAAATCATGATCCCCTTCTGACTAATTGTCTCGAGGAGGAAGATCCAAAGGAATCACCGGAAAATCTGCGATATCACTCATCTACCTCTCATTTTACAAACTGTAGAGTGCCTCCAATCCCCTCCATTGTTTCTGTGATGCCTCAGTCGGATACGACAGACTATCCTTCGGAAACAGAAATGACTTGGACAATTCACGGAGATGATCAGATATCTATGTCGTCTCATTTGTCTACTGCTACATACACCACGTGGCCCCACCAGTCCCAGCCGAATCTCTCTATGTGGACCACTTCCACTATGATGCCTCAGAGTCGTTTTCCTAAGGAGTTCACCAGTCTAGAGTACGTCAGGACCTGGCTCCTCACCAGTCAAGCTAGACTTAGACACTACCACCACGAGAAGAACAGGGCCGCCAAGAAAGTCAATCGTTCCAAGACGATGATGTCACAAAACAGTCGACGGGCTCGTTCGGCTAGTGCTGGCAGAGAAGTCATTGTCAACCCTGTGGCCAGTCATAAAAAGGGACTTGGACGGAGACATGGGCCTGTTGGAAGAGGTCAATCACCGCAGTCCTATCATGAGGTTATATCTATTACCCCAACGTTTCAACCGCCACCCAGACAAAAACAACATCCCGTGTTACCTCATAGTGTGATATCTCATCAGCATAGGGAAATGTGTGCTCATCCAGACTGTCCTTACCATTCTACATTTAGCAATGATGAATCCGACGTGTTTTATAAAGATTTAGAAATCGAAGTATGATTTTATCGATAATTCATATACAACCGTAATCTACCTGTACTACTATTTTATGTTCATTGTACATAGAGCACTTATATTATTGTTAGACACAAAGTATATATATGTAAATGTACGTTTAAGGCAATTGTTTAGCTCGTAGTTGGTAATTCATGTTTATGTAACCGGTATATTGATTAAATTGTATAGCATCAGATGAGATTCAGACCCAGATAGAGTTATCATTAGTTAAAAATAGTTTTGGCAGGGATGGGATAAAAAAACTCACAGAACTGAACAGTAGTTCCTTCAGAAACTCATTCACCTCAATCGTTAGACTTTCGACAACAATTCACCTCAATGCACTCACTACCGGACAACGGTACAACTCACAATGATTACTTAACCAGCGCATCTATAAATCACTTATATAGCATCTTCTACCAATACTATTACCACAGATAATATTTATATGACATTATATAAGACCATGATTGAAATATAGATACCTACTGCTATAGAGCAACTTTATTGAATCATTTCATCTAATACGTAGTAGATTCTATAATCACATTGTTTTACAACCTGATGTACTGCCAATGCCAATCATTTTCAAAGTACTTACTAAACTTTTTGCTTCCATATTACCTGTACACTACACATACCTAGTTTTGTAATCTTTATTATATGAGTGTATAACAATAAACTCTACCAGAGACTCTTTTGAGAATTTTCTATAGATAACGGTAATTTTTATACAGATAATACTGAATACCTGAGATGAAAATTCTTCAGATATTTTGTTGTGTATTCATATCAACAGAAATAAATACTGATGCTAGTTAGTAATGAAGATATGGTGTTATGGCAGATACTGTATCGCTCAAACTGTACGCTACTTTTGCTCGACTGCGAAAACAGATTCGTCTTTCAAAAAAAGGGTTTAAAGTTCGAAGGACCAACCAGTCTTACTGTTGATTGGATTTTACTATGATTTAATTTCACTTCTACAAAATTATGACTCGGACCCAACAAAGATAAAATATGTGATATCAAAAAGTTAAAACAAGACTATTTCAATTCACACAGCTAAAGAGATTCGTAATTTTATCAAAATTTTTGCTTTTCATCCGAGAGCGAAAAGATCTGTATGTTCTACTGTCACTCACAGAAAACTCAAGCTAGCATTTAATTTTCCTAAAAATCCAAAATTCTTAACTACATAGTATTTATTAAATATTATTACAATAATTTCGACAACATAATATGAATAGGCATTGTTTATGTATTAACCAATAAGATGCTATCTACGTTACTGCAACTGAACAAAGTCAGATAAATACAGTTTTTATAATGTTTAAGATATTGAAGTTAGATTCGTATGTGTATTCACGATAAAGCCAATATTATTCTAAAAATTGTAAGAATTTAAGAAAACATGTTACACATTCCTTTAAGTTGAGCCGACTATGTTATGCATACGTGGACGACTACTATACCAATGTATACAACTGTTAGTTAGTAGTAATGCTCTATGTACTGATAAAAAAATGATATTACATAGATATATTATTGTAATAATAATG
>JABASH010000596.1:0-37180 GCA_019776445.1 Tomocerus maximus | reverse complement strand
AATCCGTCGGATGTTGGATGAATACCCGTCGTATTTCGGGTAGAAGGCCGTCGGGTAGAAAGCCGTCGGGTGTCGGGTGGAGTGGATGAGCCCATGGATGAGCCCATGGCCATGATGAGCCGGAGCCCTATATGCCACGAGCCCACCACTTTTAGCTGGAATTGCCGCTTTTTTGTAAATGTCTATGGGGTAACAGCAGACTTACACACGGCACGGGTCCAGTCAGTCCAGGTCCAGGTTAACATCCACGATTTTTGAAGTCTGCGAATACAAACATGAAATCTTTTTGACTTTGGTTGGATGTAGGCACAAAGCGGTGAAAGTCCATTCTAAGTTTCGAAAGAACACGATTTCCTCTTACATTACTAGCACTAACTACTCATTTCTCCTGACTTGTCCGGGAAGACTGTCCGGTTAGTTGCGATTGAAATTTAATTTCTAATCACTATTTTATATCATGTTGGTAATCAATTAATTTATACCTAAGTACAAAGTATTGATTGTAAGCGCTTATATTTATACCAGGGAAGGAAAGATTTTCAAAGACTAGAGAAGTTGAAATTGGACAGAAAATTCGGTTTATAGTCATCCCTGGACAGTCGTTTTACAGTTTCCTTCCTCTGCTTTCTGCAGTTTTAGAAACAATGAATGTATTCCGTTTCAGCAATCTATTGTTGCCAAATGTTGCCGAGTTGCTTTTTCCTTGCCAGTTACCGGCAGTCACGGTCTGCGGAAGGATGTACTCCACTCGCTGGAAGTCACAGAAAACGGACCTTTTTCTTGAGTCTGGAGCTGACATAGATTCTGATTCAGAAGATCTACCATCTCCAACAGTAAAGAGAGACGAGAAAATTATAACTGTTCCGGTTCGGTTGAAAAAAAGGTTGGAGAAAAGGCTAATAAAAGAAAACACTGCCTATTTTGAAAAGCAGAGAATTATAAATGCGTCTCGATTAGGCAATAAAGCTGTAAGACCATAAAAAAAGTTTAAATTATGACCAAGCTAATAAGGGTTTTATGTAATTTGTTTCGGTTTTATGATAGTAAAATAGTGCGTCTTTTTCCATTTGTAGCGCATCATTGTTCATTGCAAAAAACATGAGTTAAATCATTATTATGGACAAAGTTATGCTAGTGATTCTGTAATACCTTCAGCTTCCAAAGGATGGTCTCATCGAAAATCTGTTGGAGATTTTTTTACAATTAAAAATCAAGCTAAGGTTTCTAATTCTGTTGTTATTATCCATTGTAAATGCTAGTATTTTTCTTTCAGACAGTTTACTTTTTTCAGAGCTATTTTACTTATAACTTGTGCTTTGCTTAATATATAAATCATCCGGTTGAAAACATATTTTGTGTTCTGTTTTAGGAAATGTCTGCATTTAGTCTCAATGATGAAAATTCCTCTTTTGAAAATTTGGGCTTACATCCGATTATAACCGAACTTATCAAAACGAATGGTCTTCAGGAACCTACCCATGTGCAGGTTGGTGTTGATCAATTATTGATTGATTTATAACAGTATAATATAATTGAAGAGTATTATAAATGATTAATACTGCATCTATAATAATTTTTCAGACATTTGCAATTCCGGAAATTCTGAAAAGAAATAATTGTCTAATAGCGGCTGAGACAGGATGTGGGAAAACATTTGCATATTTATTTCCCATATTCCAACAAATTCTTGATAAGAAATCCAAACAGTCAACTAGAAATGTCAATCAACCTTTTGCAGTTGTACTATTACCAAGTCGAGAACTTGCTGATCAAGTTTATGTAAGTTTATTTTATTCAGGTAAATAATTTATAATGAACTTCTACATTCTACTTCTTAAAGCGGAATAATTAACGTTACGATATTATCATAGGCTGTTGCATCCGCATTTGCTGCGCAACTTAATATAAGTGTGCGATTATTACAAGGAGGGGGTGTTGCATCTAAAATTAAGGACCCTGCAACATCAGTTGTTGATCTGCTAATTTCAACTGTTAGTGTTGCATCTGCATTAACCTCGGTTGGGGCTATTGACCGTAAGGAAATCGAACACGTTGTACTTGATGAGGCCGACTCGTTACTAGATGACAGCTTTAATGAAATGGTCAAAGAATTCCTACGAAAATTTCAAGTAGCTTTTTATTATTTTATTAGCATTTTACATTAAAAACATGAAGAAATATGAATATAAACCTTGACCAGTTATAATATCTGTATGACAGTGGGGCTGAGTTATTTGATAACCTAATTCTTCCAATTTTTAGTTTTTTCATAATGAAGATAAAGTGCCCGTTCAAATCTGCTTGGTTAGTGCCACGTTGCCACGAAGTGTGGATTCCATTTTAGAAGAAGTTGTTCCTGTATGTTTTATAGTAAAATTTAAAGAAACCATCAACACTTATCTGTGTTAAGATCTATGATGAATTAATTTTATTCAAATTTTAGGTTGACAGCTTAGTCAGGATACAGACCCCTAATCTTCACAGAGTCCTAGCCCATGTTCCTCAAACGTTTTTACGTCTAAAAAAGATACAAAAACCCGAAAAGATTTTGGAAATTTTGAAAAAAGATGAAGAGTTGCAAATTCCTACCATGGTCTTTTGGTATTTTTAAAACTTTCGTTTGCTCATTCTTTTTTATTAGAATTTTAATAGTAGCTTTAATGGGAAGTTTTTAATTGGCTATAATTTGATTATTTTAAAGCAATAAAAATGCAACTTGCGACTGGATGAATTATTTTCTTCATGACAATGGACTGAATTGTGTTTCTTTACATGGTAAAAAGGAGTTAAAGTATCGCAAGGGTTTAGTGGAAGAATATCAAAAGGGAAAAACCAACATAATCACTTGTACAGATCTTGGTTCTCGTGGCCTCGACACATTGCGGGTATGTTAAACATTATTTAATTTTGATGAAAAGTGGCTCATGTACTCGTTAATTATTTATTTTTATTATTATCAATGGTGCAAAACATGAAATAGCAATATGCTAACAGTACTGAAATTAAATAGACAGGACATGTTTTAAATTACGACTTCCCGAACTTTCTGTCCGATTACATTCACCGATGCGGCAGAACTGGAAGGGTAGGGTCAACTATTAAAGGAAGAGTGACAAATTTAATTTCAAAACCACACGAAGTACTTTTGGTGCAAGAAATAGAGGTAAGTACTGTATTTTGGTTTTCATGTGCATTTGTTCATAATATATGAAATATGTCTTTGAAATCCACCTCCTTATTCAACTAAGGTCATATTCAGTACCATTTCAGAATTAGCATTTAATACCATTATACATATACAACCCTATCTTAATAATTTGTGTTTGAATTTTTTTAGAGATCAGTCAGAAAGGAAGAGTCATTGGAAAAGGTCAATGCTAATATTAAACGTATTCTAAATGCTCGTTATGGAATGTATCAGCAAATTTTACCTCCCGAAAAAGATGAAGAAAAAGTGTAATATAATTCGGAATAAATGCAGCGGAAGAAGATTGACTTTTGTAATCATCATGTTAGTAATTCAAAGCTCTCCGTATTGATGTTTAGTCCCATATCGATTTAATTGTTACAAAATAAACGTTTTCGATTAATATAGATTTTATGTTTATATGTATTAAAATAATAATTTTATGGCTCCCACGATCCAAATCCAAATTATTATACATTTAAACATAAGATAAATATAATAAATCCAATTTTTATAACCTTTTTCTGCAGTTGAAATGATTGAAATGGATAATCAAGCATAAAATGGCACTATTATCATTTCAGGATGAAACTATTATTCAGTGCTGACGTTTTCTCTAGAAGCGATCTACATTCTGCTTTCACATAGCGAAAGCAGTGTGCTAGCCGGTCATTTTTAGAATATAGTTTAGCAACCTACTGATTCACAAATTCACAACACAACCCATACATATCACTTGCACTTGGATTCCTATTGTACATAGTATACTTGCTTGCTATGCGCTGGTATTGAATCGTGAATCCTTGTAGAGTTCAATTCGATGTGTTTATATGTGTATTATGTTTTTAAGTTGAGTAAATTAGTGTCTGTATTATTATATGTCGCGATTTTCTTTTATCAACACAAGTACCAGTGCATTGTGGTAAAGAGTGACTGCTTTTCGAATAAGAATCTTACACCAAAATTAGATTCCTATGACTCGTTCTCGTATGACATATATGACAAAACAAATACAGAGAAAGGAGAAAATAAATAGTTCTTTACTGCCAATATGTATTAACGATATAACTGTATTATATGCAACATACATCTATTTAATTCTAATGAAGACGAAAGTGAAACATTACGTTACGTGCCTTACTGTAACTATATTGTTTCATTATCATCAATAGTAGTCACATAATTGTAATTAAAGTTCTGATCATGTACTTTTACGTTTAATTTGTAGAAGAGAAGATCTGACATCTGAATATAATTGAGGACATGTCTGGGTCGACAGAATCAGAATTCTTGGCTTTGCAAAGACGAGTGCAGCATCTTGAAAAAAAGCTAAAAACCTGGAGTAGAGTATTTCGGCAAGAAACGTTGTGGAAACATAATCTAGAAGAATGGTTGATACAGAATTTCGGTATGTATATATAAACTAAAAATCACTACAACTTTTATACCCAATTGATTATGTTATCAACGTTTGTGTTGTGTGTAATGGTTTTATGATTGAAATTGTAGTGAGGTTGGAGGCTATAAGCATATTAATATTTGAAATGAGACATTCTTATTCTTTGTTAATAATTAATATGTAAAAAATTTGTTTAGATTACAATATTCGCTTGCAAACGGAACTTGGCTTTTTTAAATCGTCCGATGACGAGGATGAGAAGGATGATCTTAACGTGGGAAATGCAACTAAAGCACTGTCTAAACTTGCATCTAAAAGAAATTTGGGAGCTGTGCCAAATTTGGTACGACGGGGTAGTGGGAGTGGCGTTCAGATTATCAGTTGTCAAGCAAATGCAACTGTTTTTCCTGTAAGAGAAAGCAATGATGAGGTGTACATAAAAAAGCGTAGATTGAACTCCTTTGAAGATGGCCATACAATAGATATTGGGTCAACAACGGTTTCAACTGTGAATCCCCATAATAATTCAAGTTCAAACAGTGGAAGATATTCTCAATTAAGAAACTCAATTCCTATTATTAGTAGCAGTAATAACAACCACTTGAACACTAACAGGTTTACTATTAAAGAAGTGGAAACTAAGAATGCGACAAATAATTTCTCGATATCAAATACTACTGTAATGAAAGAAATCGTTAACCCTAATACTATTATTTTGAACCCGACTAATCCTGCATTCGAATATGAAACAGAAGAAAGCTATATACCAGGACCTAGTTCCAGTGCCAGAAGAAAAGTTTCTAAAGGTGAATTGGTCTATTGTATAACTATTTTCAGGTGTTATCATGCTTTAGGAATGCCTATAGATAATAAACTTCATATTTACAGAAGAAGTATTGTCGTCTCAAGAGGACAATGAAATAACGACATCGAATCGTCAATTTAGCAACAGCAGAGCATCAATATCGGATACTGCTACTTCTAATGATGTACTTGTTGTCAGCGATGATTCAGATTCGAGTTCAGTTGTGTTTTTAAATAATTATGAAATCGACAGCGCAAACAAACCACCCGTAAATTATACCCATCAGTGCACCACTTGTGGTCGAAGAATATCCACCGAAGGTCCAACATTTTCACATTTTCTGAAAATTGAAGAAACTACATGTTTTATATGTCAAATAGAGGTACAGAAAATACTACTTATTATTTAGAAATAAGGGTTTTGGTTTGGAATGGAATAATAGGCTAAAAGCAAAAATTATTCTAATATGGACTTTTTCCTTTCTGAAGCAAATAAATCAACACGGAGATAACCCTGAGAGAATTGTTGTTGAACCGGATATTACATCCCAGTATGGAATTGTAAGATTTAGAATTTTAATGCATTGTCAAACGCATCATGTAAAAAATTACAAATGCTCGTACTAATTTTTCGAATGTGTGTAGATTGAAATTTTGGCGAACTCAGGTGTTGAAATGGATGCTAAAATTGTCAAAAAAGCCTTAGTAAAATGTGAGCATTGGAGTGAATGTGCTAGACTCTTGATACGAAACTATTTTCCTCGTGAGGTTCTTCTTCGAAGCAATGCAAAAGGAGGGTGTGTAAAATACACTGAGATATCCTATAAAGTTTTGACAAAAGAATCTGATTCATTTATGTGTTCATTTGTTTGTGCAGTGAGAGAAAAGTCCCTGGAGGGGATGGAATACGACACGAACCTTTGGACGAATCCATTGTCTACGTTTTAAAAAGTACTTTTCATTATTGGCTTTCTCCTGCAATACTTGCCCCGACTCGTTCTAGTATGATGCTAATTGGAATTGGAATTTCATTTCAGATTTTGTCAAAGACTTTTGGGTCAACAAAGGAGGAATCCCTATAGAAGTCGATAAAGGATTTAACAGAGTTGTTAACAAAGTTTGCCAACGAGAAAGAGACAAAATCAAGCGAAAACAAGCTATGGAGGAGCAGCAGGTTAATACTTCGTTCTTCCAGCAGCTAGAAATCAATTTACAGCCAAATAATTGATTTTCGCCGAAGTTCCTTCAATATTCTTAAGAGAATGCCGTTTGGGCCTAACCAATTTACAATGTTGCTACTAATTTTTCTACATCGAAGTACATTTTAGTGTAAATAGACAATTTAACTCTTATTAACTCCAAACTGTGTGCGATAAATAATAAGAATAATGATAGAGCAAAGATGTTCACATGACTGTATAGATAAGTAGTTATATTTTGATATTTTTGAATCCACATGTTAAGCACAAGTTCTACTGTACATCTCGATGTTTAATGATTGCTAGTCTGAATCCATGCTTTATAAAATATTGGTCCGTAGGTTATACTTTACTAGTTTTTTTGATTATTAACTTAGTCCAGTCCTCGTTACGCATTCCACACTAGTTTTTCATTTCATTCTTTCGCACTTTCACAGATGCAATTATTCTCAGCTATGTTTATTGTTAACAATATATTTTCTTCAACTTCATTCAACAGAAGTAATGATATTAGTGAGATTTTATTGTATCGAAGTCTTCTCAGTCGTCTCTGATATATAGATAATTCTATAGCGTTTGTGCAAATAATTGGACTCCATGCTGAACTAAAGTTTCTAAGACTATTGTTCTCATGCCTCAATCCTCCGTTTGATCATGTGTTCAATATTTTCTCCTTTTTATGCAATTTCATTGCTACCTTATGTACAATCTTATGGTTAGCGATATAAAATACACGGTTAGATCACCAAACTTATTTCATTTCATGTTAAGCTTGTACTTATATCCTAATTAATTTCGAATCATTGTTTTAAACGACTTTTTTTTGCATAGATCAGCGTTTGCCGTCCAGTTAGTTAATAAGTAGTAATAGCTAACCGACCTACCAACTAATGAGGGTGCACCGAACAAACCACTATCTACCTATGCATCATATCAATTTGTATAACATTTATTAGTGTGAACAAACTGTTTGTTTTTACTTACGTCACACTATGTCTTGTAGCTATCTTTATAGTCTAGTAAACTCAACCAGTCGTTTATGTGCAGTGATCACGCATATCATATCAATTTGTACAACATTTATTAGTGTGAACAAACTGTTTGTTTTTACTTACGTCACACTATGTCTTGTAGCTATCTTTATAGTCTAGTAAACTCAACCAGTCGTTTATGTGCAGTGATCACGCACTGCACTGTAGCTGCAGGTTAGTTATTATAGGCATATCAATATTCCATTCGGGTAAGACAGAGCCAAAAACTGATGTTGTTATCTGTTTGATATGGAAATATCTATAATAATTTTTCATGACAATTATTTGTGTAGGATTTCAAGCAATCCTTTAATGTGAAATATGGCTGCAATAAATTCCTAAAATATAAGATTTGATTATATGTACAAGAGCCCATGTGAGCATCTTGGCTGGTATATCGTGTGATAGTATTTTGTGCAGGCAAAATGGTCTTGATCATGCATTTTATTTTCTAAGACCAAAAGAAAGCTTACGTAATGAGAAGTGATACTATCAGCACCTAAGTCTATAGTTGCTATATCTAAACTACAGATACATATTTTGTGTTCTTCGCCTAGGCATTTTATAGATTGACTAAACCCACATCTGTTATTATTGATATTATATCGTTCACTAAGTAAACGACGAACTTCGATTGGATTGGATCATTATTTATAATAGCAAAAAACATGTTCTCATTTTTTGCAAATGTTGCATGCATTCACCTACTATATGCACGTTTATGATTTATCGAAGCACACATAACCTACCTAGTACTTGTAAGTGAGCTAGAAGAGTCATATCAAATGAAACAGACTTGATTCTAGTTGACTAGGAGTTTGCTAAAGTTTAGTTCGCAAGCAAGTTGATTTGATTGCATTTTGTTGCTGCTGTCATATCATAGAAGATTTTCCGTGCCAATATGCCATGGCACATTGATTGTAATTGCAACGTATGCAATAATTCAAATAGATAAAACAAGAAGGGATGTTAATAGCTGTAGCTTATGCACATCTTATCCTTCATATCAGACAGAGATAATAATGCGTTATAACATGTAAAAGAAACTGACGATGCATAATGTTGGCAGACAACTTTAGAGTGATTTCTGATGGCGCCTTGACGAATTCTTATTGAACAGAAATATCACGCATGGTCCTGGTGTCGTTATAAATGTGTCTTTTATGAGGTTTTGATTTCGTAGACGACCAAGTGTATTTGTCCTCTCTAAAAAAAGTTATAAAAAATGTCACAACAATGTGCAATGGACATCATGAGTGCACATGTGAATAAATAGGATCAACAGCAGTATGCATATAAGTAGTAGTAAGTACTAGCTTTTATTAATTGGAAAAGTATGTTTTGTAGACCAATAACGCAGTAACGTGTTTGCGTGATTAAACGTAGATGAATGTATATGGAATGATAAGGACAACAATGCCTGCACAATTCAAAGCACCATAAAAATAAAGTATCTTTACTTGGTCTTGGCAATCTAGTAATTGTAAGAAAGTGCGTCATGACATGACAGTATAGATGTACCTATATGCATACAAGATTTGGATTTAGCTGAACTAAAAGGAAAGCAAGTAACTGGCCTACCTTTTCTTGACTTGGCTTCGTTAGGTTTATATTGGCACTAAGTTGAGGAATGTAGTTAATAATCTTTCTGCACTACTTCCACTCAAATGCATTCATTAACAGGAGTTAGCTCAGACAGAACAGAAGGGAAGAGGATAATGCAGTTTGAACATTCTTTTTCTACAGTTGAATGCTAAAGGAGAGGACAGGCAGGCAGCAAAATAAAAGCAACCGTTGCGTTGCGTTCGTCGGTGTTGAAGAAAAGGGATGCCTACTTGTGATTAACAATACCTTTTTAAGAGCAGGAGAATGAATTGAAATGACCAAGCCAAGAGTTAACCATAACCATAACTAAACCAAAGTAAACTTACCATTACCATATCAGTGTGCAAGTTGCAGGTTTCAAATACTGCGAACCTATTGTTTGCTTTTCATTGCATTAATTCATTACGTGCTCTAAGTAAGTAAATACATCTGCATTTTTCATGTTAAGAGATAGAATCATTCTCAGTATTATAGATAAAGGTAAATCGTTTAGCACAATCTGCATTAATATAGGAGAGAACCTGAATCAAGTAGATATAGTCATCATGTCATATTAGCTACGCAAGTAACCACACTTGACTTGACTCAAGACAACCTTTATGTAGTAGTTACCACTTGTTTTTGCTACAATGTGCCATATTATGCAGAATATATTGTACTAAAGTGTAGGAATTGGGGGAAGTTTTTCTAAATAAATCTTTCTAATTTCATGTGCCAGTTTTCTTCGTTTGATTTCTCTAGTGGAACAGTTGGGAATGACTTGACATGCATAACCATGAGATAGACATGTCTATTAGTATAATATGAAAGATTGACATGCAATTTTCTAATGACAATACTACCTACAATTAAGTGTTCGTGGATGTGACAGAATATTATTTTATTAATTCTTTTCACATACACATGCATAGCTTCGTTTTGCACAGCGACCCATTAATTACAACATTACTTAACCATTCTAACGATAAGTGCCAACTTAAACAATGAACAATACAATATGATAGGGTGACCTGTAACATCCATTTCTAAAATCTTTTTACATCTAACCTAACCTGTGCTGATGCTGGCAACTCTTCTATAAGCCAAGCTATATTTTCCAATCGGCATGATTTCCGCGTATGCACATTAGAAAAGAATCAAGAGCCGAAGCAAGCCAACCATCAACTGTGCACAAGATATAATGGCTAGCTTAGTTTTGCACATTAAATTCAATAGACTGTTTAATAGGGGACAAGATGCATATTATGGATGATCCAAGAAAGTCAGTACAAGCTACATACTTGAAATCAAGTCTTTACGAGGACAACACTTATCAGATCTCTAAGTAGGTGCATTAAAGGATAAGAAAAATGCATACAGGAGGACATACGACAAACAGGACAGGCCAAGTCAACTGACTCTGAGGGAGAAGGGAGCAAAATAATTGCACATGTACATAGACGCGAAAAATGCTACTTATAAAGAATATTATAATAGTCTGTGTAATAGAATGAATGCAGCAGGATAAATGAGAAAAGGGGTTCATCCTATGAGGGATTTTTAGAAACTCCACATTGCACTGCCCACATAAAATACAAGAAGACAGAATAAATGAATCTCTATCACACTGTGTTCAAATCACGCTTGGAAACTTGCAATTGCATTTTATGACCTATAACTATAACATTTTTTACTTATATTCAAATTATAGCTAAACTCTTAAATGTTTGTCTTATGTATAACGCTAGATAATATGCTAGGCATGATAATGTAATATTACAGCAAGACTTTTTTCATTCAAATTCAACTTGTAAGCAAACTGAAGAGTTGAACACCTTGGCAAGCAGTGGTAGGTAAATAAATCTCCCTTATGCCTCAGGCTTCCTAGTGAAAGGTACTCTCATATACTTTTGCAAGAAAACCTTTACATTACAGAGTATTACGTATACATAACTAAACAGCGATTCTCTTGCATTATGCTACACCATACATACATACAAATACAACTCTTTAATACCTGCAGAGACTTTCCGCATATAAGTGTAAGTGTGCATGTCGGAATAAGTTTCTGTACCTTATGTATGTATTGTATGTAACTTCTATTCACTCTTAAGCATATGAAGAAATGTGCCTAACGTTACCCCGAACATAAGTTTCGGCGTATGCACAAATACAGGGTGTAAATTCTCATGAATCTATTACTCTATTTATTTTTTTATTTTGTTTTAAGCATTATATTGAAATGGAAAATTCATAAACTTCCCTATAAACTCTCAGACTCGTCTATACATTAAAAAATTCAAAAAATGTCCTAATTTTTGCCCCTTAACTTGGGGTTTCCGTTATTACTGAGTCCTTATCATTGGGTTTTTAGAATGAAAACTCAGGATCTGAAAACAATTGAAATTGAACAAGTTGACAAATTTAATTAAAATTCCCTTATATCCGAATACCTTCAATAGGTTGTATGAGTAATAAAATATGAGAATGGAGACAATCTGGGAACGTCTTACATTATATGGAGGCTTATACTACATGGAGCAGTATAGTCGATGCTTTGTGTATAAACTCTATATAGTTGCTATTAAAAAGATAACTTGTGCAACAATGAGACAAAAGGGTATACCCCATCACCTCTACATTATTACACATACCTGCACCATATAAAAGAATATCAGTCAGTAAAAACGGAATTCACATACAGTGGATATTTGTAGGTTGGATATAGTAGTCTATATGGATACAGGTAGCTGGTGGGTACAAGTAGGCACTATGTTGATTAGAAAAGAGCAGAGGTAAAAAACTGGAGGTAAATGCCAATAGCATCCCAGCCTGGTCTGTATAAAGTTGGTGCATGTGACTAGCGTATCGTAATAACACTGACAGAAGTACACACGTTTAGTCCCTAGACTTTTTGGTCTCTAAGCTTTGTACTGCACATAATATAAAATGCATACTACAATCTAGTAAGTACCTACCTGTGTATATATTTTTTGAGTTCAATGTTTAAGTATATGATATTGCATTCCTTATAATAATACTGGTAGTAGTACCTAGTATTAGCATAAAGAGTCAAAGGATATAGTTGATATAATTTCTTATAATATGTGATCTAACCATATGCACTAGATATTCTCGGAGGTAAATAATATTATAGCTGTAAGGATATGTAGGAAGTTTTTGTATTCTATTAGTAAATGATAATGCGAGAGTGAGTGGAAGAGTAACAACACCCTTCGACTAGAACAGATAGTGATACTCCACCAACAAACAACCTGATGAGGCTGACCAGCCAGAGTACCCCTGCATACCCACAGACAGACCAAACCAAACCCAACCACAACAGTCAGCCATAGGATCGTCTAAAGAGGAGTCAGTTAAGTAAAGCGAAGTGGACGCAAAGGAATCATAGCCAAGGGAAGGCAAATAATCCGCATATGGAATGGAGTTGTCCTTCTGTTTTCGTCATTTGACTTTACTGAGTTCGTCATTAGTTACTCCACGGTCAGTTTTAGGCTAGGCAACACTAGAGTCCCAGTAGAAAAGAAAGACACAAGGCAACAAGATTTCTTCGTACTGAGAGAAGATCGCTTCTCAAAGTCATGGACAACTCGTTGAATCAACAGGTAGGAATCTCTAATATATACTGTAGTAGTAGTAATACTTGTAAATTACGGACCAACTGCCATGCCTTTGCTTACCGATCTAATCATCTGTCTTCTGATCTGGTCTACATTAATATTATGCCTGACTTGCTTGGGATTGGTTTCTTTCCAAAAGGAACACTATTACAATTACTTGTATTTATCCCTTACAGCAATATCCAGACCAATTTCGCATTTATCTTTTACTTTGGTCATTATTGCCTCTACGCTCTTCTCATCAATCTACTTTATCTGCTTCAAATACCTATTACATTACAAATGCAGTTCAATGTATCTGCGTACTGAATGCACTTGAGTTTGCTTAACATAACTAGCTAGAAGGCTATTACTTTGTGGATTGCCTAACTATGTAATAACCATATCAGTTTGCTAAGACGAACCCTTTTCCATTTTCGTTATTGTATAACAGACCAATCAGAATTTGCATTTATGATTGTTATTTCACCTTGTTATACATATATAGTTATGCACATCCTAATAATCGCTTTCTTTCGTCTCCCAATGCATTTATCTCCATTAATACTCACCTAGCTTTTCACAATAGAATTACTCGAGTAAAATAGCAAACCCGTATTTATTTCGTCTGTACTTAGTGTACTTACTACACAGAGTTCAATAGGTGATCCTCAATAGGATACCAGAGCCAAAGTCAAGTGGCGATTACTCACTTATCCTATTCATACATTTTCATTTGCTTTCGTTTATTCATTTTTACTTTAGACTCTTAGTCGTGAGCTTAGTCAAATCTTCTATACATATACACGCATTTGCGTATTATCACTGTTTTCTATTTAGATATTTCTAGTTTCTTCTGAGATAATCCCTTGATAAATAGTTACTCGAGGGAAACTACATTTTTATGGGTTTAACTTTATTTACACAAGAAAAGGATAGAAATAATGTGCATAAATTAATCAAGATCTATCTGTAAAAAGGCAAAAACTAACAGGGAAATAATTTCCGAGTTTACTATGCAAACACGCGAGTAATATTGTTAATACATTTCGTTGTGTGTGTTCAAACATCAAGAATGCATAATTTATTAATTGAAAATCATCTGACTATTAATAAGGTGCGACCTCCTCTGCATACATCCTGTCTGATCGGAGATGAAGAAGCCGTGCTGAGTTTATTGGCAACACCAAGTGGAAAAGCGGATATTAATGAGACAGATTTTGTAAGTTGACCGTAAACTCTACTTTACATATTTACTTAGCAATGAGGTAGGTAGTCTAATGAAATAGCGTCTGAAAATGGTAATTACTAATTGTTCATGAGGTAATCGAACCGTCAAAGATTTTTACGAAGCAGAACTACGGGTAAGTTGATTGAGTACAGTAGGAGGCTTGTTATTACTATTTACAATAGGACTCAATTACTATAGTTAATCTCGTTAAACATGCCTATATAATTATTTCCAATTGTACCTACACCATACGATTTCCACCGTTCAATTAGCGATATAGTTAATTGCCTTTAAATAAAACAGTAACTGTCATTAGCGGGATGGAAAATTATGCAAAGCTACTATAGAGTTAAACAAATGGTAGTACCAGTGATAATGTCTACATAAAAATTGTGATGAATGTTTACATATGAGTGTTTTATGTTCTCGCGTCAGTTTTTCTATCACATTCTCTTGCAAAGTGTGTACAGGTGAAAAATCTGATTTTTCAAAGTCTAAAGTGCTATGACTGTTTAATGTGGTTACGAAAGTAAATCATACCGTGCGAAACGTTCGTTGCACTACTTCCTGTGTTTTCTGTGGTGCTCTGTTGCTTATTACAAAAATATACATTATTATTTCTACCTGATTACTATATGATGAAGGATGGAAGTGCACAAACACTACTATATAATAATTTTAATGATATATCCACCCACCCCTGAGATATAATAGAAGATTGTGTTCTGCATCTCATCTAGTGCCTTAGTGTTTCATTTTTCAATGTACAGTGTTCTAAGTTATAATTGAATTGTTCCGTTCTGTGCACCAGTTAACTAACGATAACACATTTGAATGCGAATTTGAATGAAGTAATGTACTCTAATGATAATAATACGTATAATGCAGCTATTTATTTTTGTAATGAAACAAATTCCTACCTACTGCTACCTATTATGTGTTTATCTGGTGAATCAACGTCTGTAACATCGAAAACTACGTGCTCTATGTGATTGTGACTGTGACTATGTAGGTATCACCCTAAATGATAAATGGAATGTTTACAATGGAATGGGGTTGGATTAAATCGCACATTATTAAGCATAACTTCACTCCAGATCCCATCACATCATGTAGTAATGCAGATTTTTTATCGAACAATGGATTTGTGTGGAGGAAATGTGGAAAATGCTATTTTTTATCATTATGCTGAGTGATTGCACCGCATCCATCAAGTGATTGTGCAGCTGATTGTGATATTATAAATGTGATCTGATCTGATTGTACGTGTGATTGCGTCCAAGTGATTTTAAATGAATTATTATTTATTTATGTCTGAATTGGTTCGTGTATAAAGTAATTTGACCTGACAGAGATTTGTTGTAATGATGAAATGACAATGAAGTACCTTCGCATAGATGCTATTATTGTCTACCTAATGTTTATGTAGATTCTTTATAAGTGTTATTATGCATGTACAATGCTGATAAATGTTCTGATGTAGCTACAGGAATTTTTTGCTTATTGTTCCCAAGTTTTGAAATGTATTTTCTAACCAATATGCTATGTTAAAGGTAACAAGGTGATAGATGATTGGATAAGAGTAGCTATTAGTATCTCATAGTTAAAGTTTACAGAGTTCAGAATGATTTCCAATAGAGTAGTTATATCCTAGAATGTGTCTTCCCAACATGAAATGCTATAGTTAATTTAATTACATGTTTATTTTTGTATGTTTGGATGAAAACAGTCTGGCTGCAGTTGTTTGCAATTGGCAAGTGCTGCAGGGCATTTAAATATCGTCAAAATTTTGCTGGAAAATGGAGCCAAACCAGAAAAACAGGATTCTTCGGTAAGTTACCATTTATTTCAGTATGAAAGTCTAACCACAGAGTACTGTGTGAGTGAGTGAAGTGAGCATTTAACTATTTAGGGAGGAAACATGTGAATGTGAGAATTATAATCTGTTCCTCTCCTTTTCTAAACACGCTTCCTTACATACTAACTAACTTTACCTTAATAACTTGCTTTGCTAATAAACAACATCGTCTACAGAGTAAACTAAACCTTATACTGCAATAAAAGTATCAGTCAAGTCAATGCCTTGCGATAAAGTACATTCATACGCACTTGTAGAAATACTGATAGGACAACTTAACAAAGATAAGCGAAAGTATGATATTCAAGCCAAATGACTCAAATGCTTGTTGAGGATGGGCAGAACAACTACACAACATTTCGGCTATCAAATAAAGTGCTGGTGGTAACTTATTTAGATAACAAAACCGAAATGCTAAATAAGTAATAATAATTCACACAGCAATCTTAATATCTAATGCAGGACAGAATAAATAATGGAAACACCTTCAGTTTTACATCTCCTCAGTTTGTCTATTCCTTACCTCCATCTACTACGGCCGCAACATTTTCTACGCCGTAATTGCATACGCTGCGTGAATAAGTAGCTTGCTTGACCAATCTACAGATAAGACAATTTAACCATAGCAAGCCAGACCAACGACCAACCCTGTAGGTAATCTAATGAAATGCAATTTCTCAAAGTCATTTATTACATGAACAAAATGCTTTTAGCTATTATAAACCATCCCAGCCCTTACTCTCCGTTTATTTGTCGGTCTCTTTTAAATTAATGTGAGAATTCATACAGACAATGAGAATTCACATTTTTATACGAAAAAATGATTAGCTATGCATAATTGCATATACTGTACAGTATAGACAACAGCAATCTCAATTGTAGACTAATCGATTACGATAATCAAGTGTAGACTTTAATGAAATAATTAATCATTACTACAGTGCAGGCAGAACATACTATATTGGTATGATATCTTCCAAAAACAGATTTGCTGTGCTTATTTCGCGTTATTTCCATATTCTTTTCCCGAACGTGATATTTTGTTGAACCATACATTTCTACAGATATCAGTTGCTTCGGGTAATAAATGTGTCTTAGAAAAAGTGTATCGTTCAGAAATAGCTATCCGACTAATGATTACTGCCTAAGGATTGCATGCATTGGTAGAATGTGTGAGTGGTTTGTAGTCAGAATGAAAAGATAGCTGACTACATTATTAATTTTGTTGGCAAATATCGAATCCGTGTTTGTGTTGTTGTTGTGTTATCTAATCTGGTGGTAACCGCGAGTAGAGCATAAGTGCAAGTTTATAAGAATAAATGCAGAATTAATGTTTTACTTTAGATTGAGGTGTGAGATAAAATGCGTCATGGACAAAAGTTGAGTCCAGTAGAGTATTGTGTTACTACACACATGCAATAAATATAACGAAGAGTCTTGTACGACTATATAATCTGGGGAATGGAATTTTTCATGCAGCCAGGTGTTACGTTGCGTAATTTATTGCTGACAAATTGACGAGTAGCTATAGATGAGCCGAATGTAGGTAGTGAATAAGAAATAGGAATGTATGTTCTTTTAGCAATGTTAATAAGAATTGAGAGTCAAGGATTAACGTGTATCTAGATATTGCAAGGAGATTTAGTCATTTATAGTGCTTTTATTGTGGAGTCTGATGAGTGGAGCTGTGAAACAATGCAAATGCTCTTATTGCTTACATGTTAGGTAATGAAGGCCTGCAAAGCGGACATAATGCTACAAGAAAAACTAACAAGAAATTGTAGTTTAGTTAAAGTGTAATAAATCCAAGTCGAGTCCATTTCATGTTCTCCGTCAGTATTTTACAAGTCTGTCCCGTCTATCTGTCCAATGAGTCCTGGCTGTCACTAGTGAATTTCATTGGGATAGATATCCCAGCAGATAGCTTATCAGCAACAGATATCTTAGGTAGAATCAAGTCCGAGAAAGCTTTCTGTGACTTGTCTTGTTTGAAAGACATTAAAAGCTAGCTGGCTAGACTCGTTTCAAATTCCCATTATACATTCGTATAGGTACTACTCACTCTTAGTACTACTTACCAACAGATCTATTGTACACTACGAGTCTCTCTTATGAATGTGCACTGCAAAAAATATTTGATATTAAGTTGCAAAGTAGAAAAGCTTTCAGCCAAGGATTTAACTTGTTAGGTGTCTTGTCAGAGGAATACACAAATTTCTGAGGTTCTTCTGAAGTGAGGACACCCTTGGAAATTGAACCCATACATTAGAATTTTCTTGTCAGGTCAGGTCGTCCTTTTGACGTGGACTAATTGCTTTTGTTTACAAATTCTTAATGGGAGTTTTCTGCGTTTTCCCTCATTGGTATGTGCACTGAGTACACGAGCGTCTGGGATGTTTACCTTATCACTTCGACTACTTTTACGACTCATTCTACATGGACCGTGGAATCCTTTGGTGACAAACATCAAACGAAATTCTTTGAGTCGGCCGTCGGCTTTTATCTATTTGCTTTCAACAAGATTTCGACACGGTCAGGGATTTTAAAGCTCATCAGCAAAGAAACTGATTATGTTGACAAATTGACTCAATGTGTATTTTCAACATTAAGGACACTTTTTATGTAGATAAAAATGCGCTTGAACAATGCAATGTACATCTCGGAGAAATGTAGAGAATCTTTAGTTTTCTTTGTTCTGTCTGTCTTTATAATAGACACCAAATGCGTGAATGGAATTTTAAATGAAGTGTGAAAATGGGCAATAATTTTGCAATAAAATGTCACTGACTATTTACATTACAGCACGCCAACACATGTCTTCATGAAGCCTCCTGGAGAGGATACTCGCGCCTCGTCAAAACCCTCTGTAATAAGGACACGATTAATCGACAGAACAATGGCGGATTCACGCCTCTTCATCTCAGTTGTGAGCAAATCATATTCATAAATAATAAAAGCTGACTTAATTTAACCAAATGAGTCATCTCTAATTTAAATTCTATTTTTGATTCTTAGGTCAAGCAGGTCACAATCAGTCGACCAGAGAACTCTTGCTTGCAGGTGCTGATCCCAATTTAGTCAATACATATGGAGATACAGCTTTACATACTGCAGTCCGCTATGGTCATGCTGGAGTCGCTAGAATCCTCCTAAGTGCCAGAGCTGCTGGTGATGTTCAAAATAAGGTACCCATTCCAAAACCCCTTTAAATATTTAGTAAATCCATGTAAATCATATACACAAAAATCATATTTCTGAAATTTTCCCAGTTATTTTACACTTTTCTATGCTTAAAGTAGTCATAACACTTGTCCAGATGTTCTCACAGTTAAAGACAACTAGTTTTACCACAAGATGACTAAAGTGTGGCTTAATAGGTTTAAAATGTTTGGATGTACAAGAGACACACAAAGGAATTTTTTATTTGTCTCCAGGTATTGAAGTAATGATCTTGTTTTAGATAGAAGATAGACGAACAATTCACAATGACAAGCCTCTTCAATTTTGTCCTTGAGCGGAATGAATTAATTAAGGTTGTGTAGCATAAATTTTTAAGTAAACATGACATTTATGGTTTCTTTGTCTAATTTCCATATTATTATCATAGATAAGTAGTAGACACTTTCGTTTTCATTGGGTATTATGTTTCAAGTGTGTATCAGACTCTGGTTGAACTTTAAGCCAGACTGATTGTCAAACCAGGATCAACTTTCACTCTATTACAGACACACCAAAGTATTGTTACCTGAATGGACTTTGAATAGTAATGGGGCAACAAATGTAAATACAATACACCCACAATGTACACATATTCTCTGCTTGACATCATCTTTCAGCTAACGAGGCCTATAGAATTATAGAGAAGACTGAGAAGAGATGTAATAGTATTTACTGACTGTGTGTCTCTGTCAGAGTAGTGTCATTTGTTTATGCGTAGATACATATTTACATTACTTACATACATGTCTATACTAAATTAGATAGGCCAAGTTAAGGATGTTGTTTAAGGACTAGATATCACACAGCCATTACTTTATACAGTCGTAGATAGGGATTGTACGAAAAAAAACGAGATTACGAAACCATTAAAAGAATGTCTCATGCATGGGCGTTGAATGTATTGAACCACTAATGTGGATGTAATGAACATGTACTGTAGTTTGTTGTTGGGGCTATCATAATAGTAAATTGGGCTGTCTCAAGTGAGGAAATAAAAGTTTATGAGCCTAGTAATAATAAATTATGTCCTGAAATGAAATTTTTTGGTTCTGACTTTCAGAATGGGGACACAAGTCTTCATATATCAGGTAAACAATCATTAAAACTCTTCTGATTTGCCAACATACCCTCTTCATTAGTAAATGTTTCTATTATTCATGACTATTGTAAATCTACTTTACATTAAAATCGGAACCACAATTATCTGAATAATATAGAATGAAAATATTATAATTGAAATGTTATAGCTGCGATGGGGCGGAAAAAACTTACAAAAATTCTGCTATCGGCCGGCTGTCGACAAAATATAAAAAATCATCAAAGAGAAACAGCACTGGACATCAGTATTCGTAAAACCTTTGATGAAGTGACCCAATGTCTTCAAAACCCTCCGAAGATTCTGACGCCAATGCAGAGAGACGAAATGAGAGCGTCGAAAGCCAAGTACAAAACAGGAGACGGAGGTTCGGGATCCGGAGGTGCCAGTGGGGAGGGTAGAAGTAAAAGCAAATCACGAAACTCCAAAGACAAAAGTAAAGATGGAGATGAGAAACGTTCAAATTCCAAAGATGAAAACGGGAGCGGTGCGAGTGGGAGGAAGACGAGAGGCTCTGGCACTAACTCCAAACAGTCCAGTTCCAAATCCAAGGATAGTCCCAGTCATTCTCGATCTAGCAACAATAATGAAACTACCCCAAATTGGTCACCCTATGGGTGCCACTACCACCCCAATCCCAGTGCCTTCCCCCCGCCAAATATCGACTCCTTACCCAAAGAGCCGCTTACTAGTGGTGAACTCTACTATTTAGACCTGGCTGGAAACATTCACAAGGTAAAAATTTATTTTATCCAAATTCATCCATTTATTACTCCTTTTCTAAAACTAAAACTCCTCTTTTCTTGAATAGGGTCCGATGGGCATATCAGAAGGATGTTACTGTACGCCAATTTTAAAACCTGCAATTCACTCCATAGAATCACCTGCTCAATGTGCCAAAAACTGCCAAGACCAATTAAAAACGCTAACTAATCAATTGTCGAAAATCCATTTAGATACGCAAGCCCAACTCTCATCTCTTCATTCTATGCTAAATGAAAAACTTACGCTTAGAGACAACTATCCTCAATTAAGTTACAATGAGACAAAATTAAAAGAATGGGTAAAGCAATACAGAAGATTTCGGAAAGGTAACGTTTTTATTAAATTCTTCTGACAATACTCGTGTGATATGGGTAATAAATGGATCTAATAAGTCTATTTAATTATTTGTTCCAGAACTTTCAAAAAATCCCAAAGCCCTCGTACAAGCAAACGAACTTCTTGAAAATGCCTCTGCTTTAATGTTAACCCGTCCGGCTTCACCACCTGTAGAAGGATCAGACAGTGATAGTGGTCTGTAGTGAATGATGGTTATATAATCACTCTATGAATACTGTAGCAGTGATATTAACTATGGAACTACGAGGCTAGAGTCCACATCCAGTTAAATTCCTCATTTCAACAAATTGCACATTAAATGACACGTACCTGTTGCATGACCTGATATGCGTTCACGAATTCATGACATGGAAGACATGCTCATGAAAACTCACAAGTGCCCAAATATTCATGTTTTAAATTTTTAATTAAACTGTAGTAATCTTAGGTACATAGATGACAATATAATTTATATGTATTCATTTAATTTTACGCATAACAATATTATATACGCAATGTCTCTAGTGTTTGTGTTTTTTACAAAACTACTTTTAATTACTTATATTAAGGTGCTCAGCACACATCTACTTAGGTACACACACATTTATATGTATTACTTTTGTGAAACGAAAAAGTGATTTACAATATAATGCTAAAGAAACGAACAGACAAAGACATGAAAACTAACAACTTCATTACAACTCTCGATGCGAATAAAGACAAAGCGTTTGCAGTTAGTGAAGAATGTAGAGATTGCGAATTTTCATTTCTACTGTTTTCAAAGAGTAGTAGTTGTCAGTCCAGTGGTACCAGATTATTCCTGTGCCAAATTCGTGCGTTCCGTTTGCCCCTTCTTTTGCATACAGCCCGTTTAGATTCGACTGCAATACACGCGAACAAGTGCAAAAAATCGTATTAAAACAAGTATGCTAGACTGTAGGTAGGTACACAGACGAAAAAGTGAAATTATAAATTGACATAGTATTAAAAAAATCTAATACCTCGTAACAATTGAAGAACCACCACGCGGCTGGCATAGACATAAGATACAAAATAGAATAGCAATTAAAACTCAAACATCTTACCATGCAAAGTTAGTTTTAAAATAATCTAACCTCTCCAAGAATGTGCACAATTTCGTCGCTGGTCTACATCGCTATCCCGATCCCATGTACTGAATGCCATTCCATTGTGGCGGCTAAATGAGTCTCCTGTGTTAATAATTATAAATTTATGCGCTTGACTGATTAGCATTATTATCTCATTAGCATTATTATCTCACGTTTAGTTTTAAATGAATTCTCCAGGCTTTAAAAGTTTTATAATTACATAGTAAGTAATTAGTGGTGGTGGTGCTAGTAATTAGTTAACACTTCTTACCTGCAGTTCCTTCGTAGCCTGAAACACTCAATCGATAAAGATCAGACCAATCCGCAATTCGGAAACTTTTGTAAGTTGCATACTTCTTCTCACCTTTCCAGTCACTCATTTCTATCCTAAGCTCCTGTGTCCCCAGTTGACTTAATGCTGCGATGTTGGTTAGCCCTGTATTCATGTGTAAGGTACATTTTTAGAGATACTACAACTATTTGTGAGACTAAACAATACAAATTGGGTCGAACCATTTAAACTGACATTTATTAATTATTTCAAAAGAGTAGGAAAGGAAGTGCAAGTATTTTTTATGAGTATTACAATAACTATAAGCTTGGAAACTATCTGTGTGTATTAATTCCTACCCCATATTCTACCTATCATACATTGTTATCTACTTAAGTAAATACTTCTTTTAATACTACGAACTTTCATTTTTCATTTGCTGCATAAACATATGCATACACAATTTATAAATGCATATTGAATGATATAGTCCTCTGGTCTTGATAATCGGGTTTATGTAAATTACTTCTCTTTTATATGAGTATTTCTGTCAATTTCATTTCCCTTAAACTCCCAAAATTAATAAAAAGCATTTCTGGAAAGGTCTTTGTACAACTACATTATACTCTTGACCTATGGACAAAATAAATATTAGAATGTTAGTGGCTAGTGTAGGTACTAACCAATCCAATAATCTTTGTCAATAGATCCAAATCCTTTTTCATAGTCACTCCAGTCACGAAAAAAGTCCTCTCGCTCTTCATTTTCTGCCAGGTCTACACCACGACGTTGTATAACTGTCCACCCACCACCATCAGTTTCCAGATCACAGTTTACCTGTTGCGGAGTAATATTTATTTCATTAGGTTAAATACATCTTTTTATGTTTCCCTTAAATGAATATCGCATTTCTCTCCTGCAATATTCATGCAGTTAGTTAAATGAATAGTGAACAAACGTCTAAAGGTTTCTGATCATTTCTTCCTGGGTAGATCGTATAAACACCACTTGAGGATCCATTTCGAAATAAACGAATTTCCGAGCAGTCTTTGGGACGAATTCTTTTCTAAAATACATTTACAAATCGCAATGAATGTACGTACTAACAATAAATCCTCATTTGCATATTAACGGCAACTAAACACTCAACGGCTACTCAAACTTCTATTAAAGGCGAAGGCCGACTGACTACCGTTACAAAATTGAATTTGAGATACCTATTCAGTTTTAAAACATTTAAATAATTCCAATAGATAAATTAGTAAACAAGGGATAAGATCATCGTAAAAATAATTTCTCATTCCTTGTGCAATTAAGTTATTTTAGGGAGATAAAATGCTATAAACAAAAGAAACAAAATATTATTGGGTCCAAGTATACCTTTAAAGTTTCGTCATCCATTGTCCTTAAAAGTAGAATTTGTGATACGTTAACTTTTGTAAGTTGGGCAGAAATATTATTAATCTGAAAATGCGAAAGGTCAAAATGAATTACATTTACAATAAGCATCATAATCCTTAGAAAAATATAGGAATCCTTGTTTTCCTTACTTGTTGTCTGTTAAATTTTATATCCTGCTTAAGTCCTGCAATAATATCGTCACCATATTCATCTGCCATTGCCAAATTGGTGACGGGATTAGGGAGACTTCTTGTTTTCATAGTATCTTTAGTATTATCATTACGGCAGTTATTACAGTTGTTGATCTGCAAGAATTCAATTGATATACAATACTATTGCAATCTTTCAAATCAGCACTGAAATTGACATTCGCATGCATACTAATCACATCAACAAACTTAATACATGCAATGCAGAGTATCGATTATCTTTTCTTCCCAATTAAAACTTACAAATGGGCACACCAAGCAAATAAAAATCTTTTGTTAATAATGAAATCGTTTTACATGATACTCAAAGATTATATAATAAGTATCATGGATATATCATTACGAACTTGTTCTTGGAGAAGAAAAACTTCGTTTGCCAAAGACGAAATTGCTGAGATATTCTCTTTCTGCCAGGAGCCAGTCACAGCAGAAATATTCTGTACCTAAAATGTAATACAAAGCATAATATGTTACAAAAGTGATAAGTGCGATTAAAAGAACATTTACTATGTAATTGCTCTCTTAATAACATTTTTTATTGTTTTCTTGTGCAAATATTGGTATTCCCAACAAGGAGAAGTAGGGCAAACAGAGAAAAGAAGATTAGGACTTTCAAACTCTAAATAGACATAATTATATATACATCAACCTGCCGTTTTATCGCTGATTTAAATCCATTAATTTGTCTTCTGATTTCCACCATCGCCAGTTTTTGACTTTCCAAAGACTCTGTAACTTTTTTCTCCACTCGCTCATTTTCTTCGTGCAATTGATTCACAAGTGCAGAGAAATGATTCAGTAGAGTGTCCACAGTGTAATTTAACTCTTGATGCTTCATTTTTAAGTATCCGATTTCTTTACAGCTTGACTCTAGTTTATTTTCAATCTGCACATCATATTCAATATATTCCCATGAGACTACTATTATCATGACATGTATTAGAATAGATAAATGTTGGTATTTATATTTTGGCATAACATAATGTTCGTTTCAGTGTAACTCAAATGACTGATTTTTGGGATAAATTGCTTGGGTTTACCTCAGATTCCATACTAACTACAGTTTGTATTTCATTCGTATGCGTCTCATTAAATTTAAGAAACTGATTTTCCATGCTGCTGATCTGAAAGAGGAAGACAGTAAATTGTGTATTCCATGGTCATGAGTAAAATATTAAATATTAAACACAAAATCAAACATTTAATTTGATATTTTCCAGAGTAGAATTGAAAACTTCAATTGATCTTCGGGATTCTTCCACAATTTTGTTAACCGGTATGTATCTGTCCTCGTATTCTTCAACATTGACGAAATTATTCAATTCTCTTTCTCGCTTAGGGGTAGAAACTCCCGTATTCATTGGCATAGTATTTTGATGCATGTCTTGAACATTGGCTGGGATAGATTGTTCAAGAAAGTGAACCTATAAAATCCATTATTATTGTTGTAAATTCATTATTATTAAAAAAACTAACTTATATTAGGTATCTGTTGAAAGACAACCTTATCTTCTAATGATGATAGCTTTCTTGTAAACTTTCCTTGGTACTTTTCATCTTCTTGGTCCCGAGCTTCGAGCTTTTGTGTTAACTCGGTAATCTAGTGGTCATACAAGTTCCTATTTGTAATAACCAAATTCTAATTAAAATATTATGAGCCTAGGGACTACAAACAACTTTAGATTGTTCTAATTTCTGTGGGATACAGAAAATTAGCATTGCCATCGAGTTTATGTACAGTAAGGCTAGTAAAATTCTACCAACCTTCATATATAATTGGTCATGGCTCCTACGAAGAGTGTGCAAGTAATCCAATACATGATTGATGTTAACATTAGCACTAAAATTAGACAAACAAATTATTCATTTTGTAAATCGGCAATTTTTATACAGCTAACAGCGAAGATACAGTTATTTTTAAACACTTCTGACACATGAAATGATCCAAAATTATTTGATAAAAGAATTTTTAGGTATCCGATTTCTTTACAGCTTGACTCTAATTTATTTTCAATCTGCATATCATATTTAATATATTCCCATGAGACTAATTATCGCAATAAAAATTCAAATAGATTGGTCCTTCATCAGTATTAATAATTTATTGAGAAAAACTGGGAAAAGGTTACTTTAGTGGCTCTGTGGCTTCTTCATGTCTTGTACTTTGACGCTGACTTCTCAATAAGGCAGCTTCCCTTCTGAAGTTCAAGCTTCCTTCGTCCAAGGAAGCCTTAGAACCCAATATTAGTAAATAAAAAACACAAATTTTCACAATTCCTTTCGATTTCTTCATAGCTTTTACATTGATATCCATTCAATTAACTTTCAAACTGCTGCCTTCTAATTTTAAGAGAGTGGATGAATGTGTGTGTTGGTTTCTTATATTTATTTCTTCGTTGTGTTGGCGTTTTTCATTGAATCAACTTGGTTTTGCAAAAATAGTATGTACTTGTAGTAAGTTAGTATATAAATAAATCCTGAGCGTTTTATTCGCATTTAATATTAGCATCTGATGTCACCCCGAGACCAGTAAAGGTTATCACTGAAAACGGCCGTCGAGGAAATATAGATCATTAATATATGACAAATTCATGTTCAGCTGCTCACTAATAAGCTGTATCGTACACGTACACCCAATAAATTATGTGGAAACAGAACCTAGAGACTACTAACATACATTTTCTCGCAAAGATTATTATATTTCCTCATATTATGTGTCTACACAACGAACTATTGATATTAATTTGCGTAATTATTAAAGAATTAGTGAATACTTAGCCCACAGAGGCTCAAGGTTCACTTATGTGAGTAAAGTCGTACATAAAAGCGAATTATCAATATGGATGGACAAATGTCTATTTAATGTGTATTTATAGCTGTTACCAATTACTACATGAACTGTCAGGAGTCATTTCTTAATTCTATTGCGTTTCATCTCTACCTCTGCCGACGTCCGTCCCTGAGACTTATCTTGGAATAAAATCATTTCATTTCTTATTGGATGAATACACAATATATGTGACTGCGACTTCAATGGCAAAGATGTATACTCTTTTAAGAATGAAGTCTATGCTCCCAAGTTGACTACCCTAAATTCTATGATCTGATAATTTGAGACATACTACTGCGTTCTCCTAACATCTGAGTAAAATATTGCAAGTTAACAAACACAGATAGCATTATCGCTTCCACACTCATATAGTAGAATATTCCTATTAGGTCATAGGTGTCCTATATAAATATTTAATTTGCTGAAATTGTAGTTCACCTGTGGTTTACATGAATGTAAAACAGTTCAAAGATTGTCACATTTTCCTCAATCTTTAACCTGAAAGGTGAATTGCAAATACCAAATAGGTAAGAAGTTTATTTTGGTGCTTTTAGAATGTAGCATGCCGTAATAGAGTATTCCTGTATGGAAACTGTCATTCAGTATCTCTATTGATGTTTTATTTATGTAAATGTATTAAGACATCACATTTAGTGAAGCAAAGTAATACATAAGGTACAGTGGACAGAATTCTTATCAAATATTCACACACACGTACCTTGTACATTTGCCAAGGAACGATAAATTAATCGCAGTCTTATTTAAGACGAGTCCCCATATGTTACGATATAAAAGATAACATCACGCATACAAATGGTGCCCTTGTTTACACGCACTTGTGATATTTACCTATGGTGGGCTATAAAAATACAGTATATATGAGATTTCTTATGCACTTTGGTACCTATATCATAATAGCAATATCGTAACATATGTCCACAGAAGTATAACATAACTATGTTATGTACTATTCTATATAAATTGATAATTACTTCAATTAATTAATTTTACTTTGGTGAGAGTGCATGAGAAAAGTAACCGTTCTGTTTGGACACTATTAAATACAGCCTAAGTGCAGTGCATACAAGTTGGTTTGAATGATACACTTATTCTTCCACATAAAGGAACATGGCTACCGCCTTCACTAACCACACACTTGCAATAAATGTATACACAAATGCAAATGCAAATGAAGAAATTTACGTAGTTTACGACTTTATTATTACTGAACTATTGCAGAGGTCAACAATTCGATATATCTTCTCATTAAAGTGAAACAGAAAGTCTAACCTTAGCTCGTCTTAGCATTTTATCTATTCCCATCTCTCAATCAGTAGTTTCTGCTGAAATGAAAGTATTCAATTTTTAATCTATATGTTCAGGTAGTAGAGATATTACGGAGTGTGTGGTTTGTTAGTTTGCTCGTTGGGTCACACGCTCAGTGCTAATATTTTTATTACAGATTCCTATCGTCCCATTTTGAACTCTGATTTGAAAGTCTGATCATAACAATAGTCCACACCATTAATAATTATGCCTATCATTTTCCAAAGACAACTAAGACAAGGCGTCAACAAATACTCATAGCTCCATTCATTACTAATTACTATGCCCTTTGGCAAACTCTGTGATAATTATAATGTGTTTTATAACGGTATATGGAAGAGCCCCTACTAAGCAAACTACTTTACACGGATACTAATAAAGAAAATATGCTAATTATGTGTAAATCTTTTGGATAAATTATGGAAAATAAAATGCCCTGTTTTTAAGAGAATTTTACAAATAGCCATTGAGAATAGTTTAAGAATGGTTACAGAATGATTTTATAATTGCATACATGAATAATTGCTTACAAATTGACAGGTCAGGTCAAATTGAAAAGTAATATGTAATTCATGTGACAAATGGAATTCAAAACTATGAAAATAAATCCCACAAACAGCGATTGTATCAATCCTTCTTCCAAATCAAGGCAAACAAGGCAGTTTACTTCTTTTTCTTTGAAGGATCTCTCTCTACGCGTGTTTTTACCATTAAACCTAAACTTAAAGTGTAGAAAATGGTAATACACAATTACACAACATGATTTTAATGTATTGTGGACACGAAATGCTTATTTCATTGTCTTTTGATTCAAGTTTCCTGCTTTGATCCAGTATGAACTTCTAATTAATGAACTTATGTAGTAGTTACTTTGTTACTGTGGACGAATTAATAAAATGCCCACCTAGGTTACATCTAGTTAATCATGACCTAAATGATAGGAAGAATATTGAAGCAGGAGAAGAATTTCTTACGGACCTCCTCTGTTTAAATTGCTCAGTTAAAACCATGTAACTCTACGTAATAGAGGATTAACATGACATTAATGAATAGACCAAATTTTTATAAGCAGCTTTTTCAGGAGCTACACACTTATGTAAACATTCTTAATGGCCTATTATTGTAATCAATGCCACTAATGTGGCACACAGCAAGGTTAGCTTTAAAATATTGCAAGTGTTCTCTTAAGTATGGTTTTCAACAAACAAGTCTTTGTGCATCAATTATAAAAATGCAAAACATGTCTTCTTTAGCATTTAATTTTTAATAAAGAAAAGCAATCATTTTAAAAGATCTAATGCACAATAGTGGTAATGGAAATGTAAATCTGGTTGTTGTAAAAGAAAGCGCTATACGCTAAATAAGGCAGCACAAATTGGCTATTTCTTCACTCGATAATTTATTGCCTTTCGGAATGTTCTAAGTCTCAGGGAAGAAATGCAGACGAAGAATTCCCATTGTAATCCTGGTTACATTAGAATGCAATTTGAGTGCAAAAACATTCCTAAGTGCGCAGTGCATGTGTACTGTTTATATAATTAATACCTTAAACTATAAACCTGGTACAGGTAGATATGGAAAACCGGTTTGCGAAATATTTTTGTAACAAGTGCAATCCTAGTGCAATGTAATTATTCCAATTTATAACATGGAACTAAGAGATCAACTTGTTTTATTAAAATTTTAATTGACTTATTGTTTACTTTTGTTATTTTTCCTCAAAGGCTAAAACGTCTATTGTGATACTATAATGTACTAAATTTGTCACGCTTCACTTGCAAAGTCTCTACTCGTAGAGTAGGATAATAAAAGCAGTTATAGACAGTTGTTATTCCTACGGTTTGTATAAAGCTCTATCTTTCCAACGTATTTCCTCACATAGAATGAGCAACCATGCACAATTCCCATGAAATTTATCAGTATTAAATTAACTCCATCATAGACATTTTCTTAAGTCACTATGGGATGTACGTGACTTTAGTGCATATGTTCCTATTGATAAGCAAACACACTCCCTACGATGTAGCTACTTCAAGAAAATAAGATTTTTGCAATTTATGCCACTGATACTTTCTTCTGATATAAGACTGGGCTTGCATATGGAAGTAAGCAGCTCTGCTCAAATAATCTACTTAAGATCAGAGTGATGGTCTGTAGGTCAGAGGAAATGTTCAGTTGACGTGTGACTCTTAGTTTCATTTCAACCTATAGCTTATGTTAGTTACTGCAATAACATTTTCACCAAATTGGTAGCTTTAATGGAAATGTAATGTATTCCGTGTACACAATAATAATACAAAAGATGTAATATGGTCGCAAATGTATATACTTACAAAATTATACAAGCTTTTTAGATTTGTACAATTATTATAGGGGGCAAAAGGTACATTTTACAATGTAGAATGTTTACATAAAAATAAATACTTCCCCCCAGTACAAGCCTTAATATCCCATTCCTGTATACAAATATGAAAATCTGATTACCATTTACTGTAGGTTTTAGTTTGTATTTGCAATGCGCTTTAAAATACAATAATTTACGCAGAATTTTCCTTTTCTTGTTGTTTGCTTTGAAATTCCTAGATATTATGTACAAAGAAACACTTTGTGGTAGCAGTTCAAAAATAATGACATCCATGATCAATTCGCATCGCAACAAAAGTGTGAGAGCTGAACTCAACTCTTTCCGCAAAAAATGTTTACGTTTATTTGCCATGTAATGAAAAGCTAAGCTGAACGACTAAACCTAACCTTGCGTTTGATTATACTTTGCTTATCGGCTGAGACACTTTTCTTACTTTTACTTTCTAATGTCTAGATTAATATGTAACAGGTAAGTATATATTTGCATACTATAGGTAAATATATGCCCATTACCCATAAAACTGACTTCTTCAGGATGACATGATATGAAATGACACTGCGCTCATAAGTAGTATTAGTATACGGTCTACTAAAGTGGCCACTACTCTTAGAAAGGTTTTGATTTACAACCGTGGGAAAATAGGATAGATAGCCGACACTACCTCTCAGTTAGAGTCAGTAAGCTAATAAATAGTGTGCAGTGATAGCAGGGAGGTAACTATGTGGAAAGTAACTCGCTTCCTTGTCGATACTGTTTTATCTTTTAAACTCATCTTTAAATTTGCATGTCAACAGCCAAAGTGAAATTTACTGTCGCATATCTCCACAGAAAACAAAGCAACTGCACATAGAATCTTCTAATTGTGCATTTTTAACGATTTTCCGTATCTTAATGTTTGTATTGAAGTTTCTTTTTTGAATTATTTTCTGTTGCACTGATCAAACGATTCCCTGCCTCCCTATAAGCTACCTAAAAACTTAATTGAAATATGTTTTCCATATACATTGGCAATACTGTAGAGGTTTCTACATATTAATTGCATATGAAACCTAGAAAAAAAGTTGTTGTTTTCTAATATTTAATTGTTCTTAAATAAGACAATCACAATTTATAAACATCCTTCTTTAAGTAACTATGTTATGTAGCATTTACTGTGATTAAAGTTACCCCGTAGTTAGTAGACAAAACAACATTCAGGGAATGCCATTGGGCTACTGCTGGATAAAGTCTTGTAAATAATCTCAAGAACGCAGAAAATTAACACGCTAATTTCAATCAGGCAATTCAACAGGTATACAACAATGCAAGGTCATTATTTTTCCCTTCCAAACCCAAATTTAATTATGCTATTAAATGTAAATGCCCTATATTAGATACACAATTGCATTTAAGTACGGTGTTAGGCCTACTATTAGAATCAACTTCGTTCGTTAAGGATTTTATTCGAATTTAATTAAAGCGTGCGAACACCTCAAAACAACTTAAATACGCCCCTAATTCATCATAATAGTTCTTCTAACCTTTGAGTCATCATCACACAAGTAATTAGGAAAATACTCAGAACACCAATTATTCAGCTCATCAAAGCGGAAAAGAGACTGGGAACTCTTGGAAGCAACTCATTTGCCTAGTTTCTCCAAAACAAAATCGCAATTTCTTTAAAAATAGACCATTACGTAATTAGACAGATTTATTACCGACATTTAGACCTATCGACTGAATCAAAGCAACATGCGACTATAATTATAATTCGGGATGTAATAAAGCATTCGCTATTTGAAGAAAAAAACATTTCAAATTTTGTAGTAACTGACTATAAGACTTCATTAAAAGTGCTGGAATCTGAGTAGCTTATCTTTTGGAGATTGCAGTAATAAATCACTGCACTTTATCATTTCTGGTTCATAGACAGCGAGTCTCATTTGTGCGGGAGGGACATTTTTATCTAGGTAACTTTCAAAAATGCAGTCTATTGACGTCTTTGCTGTAGATCAAGTTAACACTCAAGTTTAGTAATGACGCAAATGGAGTTATAAAATCTCAAAAGATCTTGTCCAGCCAGTTACTACTAAGTTTACCCTCTATACTTGTTTAGCATCGTAAGATACACATACACCGTCAATACTGCTATATGTGTACTATTTAGTAATTAATTACTCACGGTTTGATGGGTCTGCTACGGTTTGCAAAGATGAGTTCAGAAAATGACCTCGCTTATTATAATACCTATATTTACCTTAATAGATTTTTCATTGTATAAATAGATTCGTAATAGTATTTATCTCACATACGTAAGTATTTAATATGTAATTTCATAGGTGCTATTAAACATGCTAGACAGATGGGTAGATATCATATTTTTCACTTTTTAGTAGATAAAAGCAGTAGGTTGTAGTAAACGGGTTAAAAATAATTACGCTTGCGTCATTACTTATTGACATGCATTTACAATTAATAAAACAAGTAGGTAGTACACTTAGAATGATAACTAAGGTTGATACTAAGGTTTGCTATTACTGGTTGAGTGGGTAAAATGTTATATAAGTGAGACAGTTATGTAGGTAGGCAATGAGAATATTTCTGCTCTAAATTTGGACACGGTATCTTAGTTTTAATGTGAGATGAGCATCAGCCTATAAAAGTGAGGCGTCTCTCGCGTATAAGCATTTAGCTGAAAGTACAAAAACGAGTTTAAGTTTATGTAATGCAAGATGCCAGCAAAAGACACATCGTATTCTATATATACCAATAAAAGAGTAAGTGTTGTGCCATTTGCGTCATACGTTGAAATTTAATGGCAAAGTCTAAAGAATAGGTAGAAATGCACTGAAGTTAATCTTAAGTACAGCCATAACTATGAAAACGACATATTATTCTAATGGTTTGTATAAAGCTGGATGCAGCCTTGTCTGATGAAGATTGGAGTACCTAGACGTAATAGTGCAACTTGGTAATTAAAACCTGGTTTAAATCAGCATGGCGCTATAGAGGTTGTTTCTAGAATAACGAACAGTACGGCACGTCATGCGATAAGTTAAAGAAGTCAAGCTATCCAAAAACAGAAAAATACCTACATAATGCAATCAACCAACTTGTAGCATGGATTTAATTAGCTTATGCATAAAAATAAAGAAAAGTGAAGATAAGCATAGCTACGTGCAAATATATGCAAAGTACTATTAAGAAAATGTACATTTATTGCTTATCTGTTCTATAAGTAGCCACACACAGGTGGAATGCTAATAAAAGCTTTCTTTCATAATAACAAAGCATATATGTTAAACTTGCTACTGTAAGAATCTCACAGTAAATTCCCTCAAGTGATGTGTATAGTAGATCTACAAATGACAAAGACTATATTCAGGCAATGCACATATGAAATATCAGTAAAATAATGTCAGTTTCTTGTCTTGTCGATGTTTCATAGCCATTTCCTGTTTTGATCTTTCTTCAGAAGAATAATGTAGAAAAACCTAGCCAAGTCAAACTATGTTTGTTTCTACAGAAAGAATTAAAGAATTTTTTAAAATGAACATAGCAGATGATGAGTTATAGAGTCCGATAATGTGAAACTCAGCAGTAACTCTATGTACACCTTAAGGTGTCTTCCACATGCTATCAACATGTAGAACAAAAAATGTACATAGCTCATGTTCAAAAATAACAGAAGCAACTTATCTTAGTATTATTGTTAGGTACAAAAGTACATGTAGTGGTGCTTATCCGATCTAAATTGTGTGCATTGCATGCATGTCTTATTGTTCATGAGGAGGAATTTCCTACAGTAGGCTACCCACTACTTTAGATTTCTTTGAAGTACGCTTATCTTTCGCCAACATCATTTGCTTCATATTCAGGTGCATAAAATATAAAAACTACCCAAGCGTTTGCTCGCGTCATCATTATAAGTTTGCCAGCCGTGACTACTCGATCAACGTGTCTTCACCGCCAGAACTTTTATATAACAACTCCAATAAGTAACACTGCTCCCCGGTTATAAATGGAAATCGTCTTCACCCCAACTACACAGTGTAGTGCAGACACCACTGGTGAAAACAAGTGATCTTGAACTCAAATGCTAACTAAACTAGAGCATTAAAACCGAAACGTCACAGTTCGTGACAATCATTCAACAATAGTATCAATCAATACCCACATGAAAATATATCAAGTTTGTGCAATAACTTAGAAAACTGTGTGCAATAAACTATATCTACAATGTTCCCCATTTTGGGTTCACAAAGAATCTATGAACAGAACTCATAGAGCCAAGAGGACACTTTTGTGTTAGTAAGTAGTTTAATTTAAGTCATTCAGTTTCAAAATCAATTTGGACTGCTGCGGGAAAACCAAAACGGTAAAACAACTTTTCTCATTTTACTTTCTCTTTTCTCTTGCGCAATAAATTATATATTAGCTGCTGACACAAGATTTTTGAGCAAGTGCAAATGAGTCTCACGTACAGAAATACATGTTTTTGTCATTTTATCTTCACTTGTAAGAGTTACAACTTTTTTCTGATCATTAACCATGCTATTTACCAGTATTATCTTCCAACATTTTTTTCAAGTTCTTGAGAAGTGAAGTTTTATGTTTATTTTATCAGAAACAGCATGAAAATCCCAAACTTAAAGTCTACGGGACTAAATTTTGAAAGAACTTTGCATTGTATTGATGGAGTCATAAAATATATTGATTACAGCTTAAGAAAGATTAAAAATGAAGAGCTACAAAGTAGCTGTTCTGCTGGCGATCGTCGGAACAGTTTGCGGACAGTACAACTATCCCGTTCCGCAACGACAGTTGAGTTATCCTTCAGATGATGATGATAGTTCAGGTGGATATGGAGGAGCTACAACTTCAACGAAAACACAAGGTAGGTATAATGTTGTTAACAATTGCACTTACCTATTGAGACTTAAGGAAATAATATAACTTCTCAGGGATTAGTTTGCATAAGTAATTTCATGCATATACTTAGTTGTTACGCGCATCTAATTTTAGGCAAAAATAAACAGAAGGTCAATTTAGAGGTTAATTTCATCAGGTACTCCGCAATAATTACTTCAGTGATGATAGAGTGTTTCATTAGGGATAGTTTCTTCGTTAATAGCTACGTGCACAGGTAAATTATTGCTACGTGCACAGGTAATAAAAGAAGACAAAGAGCAAAGAATTTAATTTGTTTTTGCTACAATTACAATTTTACAACTTACAGAGCTACAGTATTGCATAAAGTATCCTGATAGTATGAGGAGTGAGAAGATTATTTCTGAATCATGGGTACCAATACACTATGAAGATAAGTTTTGTAACTAGATACATGTACACAGTCTATAGTTACCTAATTGCAAATTGAAGATAAAAAAACACCTTGCTCACTTGTACTCAGTCCCTGGTGAAAAAAAGATTGCTGAAGCGAAACCGAAGGAACAAGGTCGTATTCCTTTTCGTAAAAATGTTAGGTACCCGAACGAGGATTAGAATTACACAATTAGTTACATAAAGCTATTTTCAGAAACACGCGAAACCAAAGTACTTAATGGAGTCAACTAACCGTGAGAGAATTTTGGTGCAGCTTCTTTAAAAAAATGTTAAGGAACAAGGTCGTATTCCTTTTCGTAAAAATGTTAGGTACCCGAACGAGGATTAAAATTACACAATTAGTTACATAAAGCTATTTTCAGAAACACGCGAAACCAAAGTACTTAATGGAGTCAACTAACCGTGAGAGAATTTTGGTGCAGCTTCTTTAAAAAATGTAGATCGGTGATAACTCCTTCTTTTTTGTGCAATATTCACTTTCCGGGGAATTCTGAGTAAATAAATATGATAGTACAGCAGTGATGAGTTAAATGAGTATGGTATAACCATGTTTTATAATCACAGCTTGATTAGCAATTAAAGAATCCTGTAGTTATCGGTGCCTACTGTTTGATGCAATTTAACTAATCAGAACTGTGTTCATGAGCCTGAGAAGTACTTAGGCTATCTGGTTTAAATCCATCACTTTCCTTCATGAGAGATAATTTTTTTGCATCATTATTTTAGGAGGAAAAACATCCTTTTCAAATGGAAATGACAAAAGTATATCTACATCATCAAATTCGGGAAGCAGATTCGATAGCGATCGCGATGAAATCAGAAATACGAATGGGTTCCGAGATGATAGTAATGGGAACAGTCGTAATGGACTTGGAGGAGGAGGAAGTCGAAGTGGAGGCGGTGGAGGAGGAGGAGGCAGTCGAAGTGGAGGCGGTGGAGGCCTAGGCGGTGGAAGTGGAGGAGGTGGAGGCCTAGGCGGTGGAAGTGGAGGTAGTCGAAGTGGAGGCGGTGGAGG
>JABASH010000595.1:0-37187 GCA_019776445.1 Tomocerus maximus | reverse complement strand
TATTATGTCCCCAGAATTAAATTACAAGAAAATCGGACTATTTAATATTCATATCCAGTCAATCAGACTAGATTAATTTTGTGTGGCCGTGGCCACATTGTTTTTCACATTTATTGACGGGTAACTTTGGGTGAACGGGCTCGTAATAATATAACCGCAATTTGATGTATAGGGTAGTAAATAATTGGCAACCTGACCCAGGAAAAACTCAGTATGTCATATCCAATTACCAACTGAATACCCATCAGGAAATAAGTTCCCCAAAGCATAACTTGAGACGGCCGTGTGTATTTGCATCATCATCTGCAATTAATTAGGGACATTATTAGGGAGGAAGATCTCTATGAGACTTGGCTACGTTAATAACGGAATTGCAAACGTTCTCCCTGCATTTATTTACATTAGAGACAAATAAGCATCGGGTCTGATTACAGGGCGATATGTTGGCAACTGCAGATCGTAAGAGACCATTGTGTTTTTTGCGACAGAGTAGAGATAAAAATACAGAGGAATATGGCAAGACAGAATAAATCGCTCTTCTTTGCTGGGCAATTGCTCCCCGCTCATCCTCAAGTTGTGTTTTGCTTCTGCCCATTTATATCATCATCGTCTCCTGCCATAAAACTTTTTTCTTCTCTCGCTCCATGGATCTGAGAGACTCCCAGAAACAAAAGAAGATTCAGAATCAGTTCGATACAATAGAAAGCACTTAACTAACATTATCTAATGTAGACTTGCTGTTCTTTTGTAGTGCACCGCAACATCCGACAAGAAACTCCTATCAAAATATTGTAAATAATAAAACCGCTTCTCTCTCTGCTATCACTTATTTATGAACCGACAGCAAGTGTCTACACAATAAAATCCATTTCATTTTTATGATTTCCTCCTCCACCATATCCACTACTACGTAATATTTCTGACTATTAGTTGCAACTTTTCAGGCACAGATGATAACTGTGATTATTTATACGTAATAAAAAATAATCACCGCCCATTATGATCCTTACTCCTTGCTAATTGCATAAATACTAACAATATTAACAATAAGTACTGGGCAGAGACACAATAATTCAAGCTGGGGATGTCTACTTTCTTATCTACAAGTTTCCAATGCAGAGGAACAAGAGAAAGAGGAGATTATATAGCAGAGTTTGATAATGCTATCTTCCAAAGGTCTGTGCATACAGCTACCCCTTCCAAAATTATCGTTTTCTTTCCCATAACTTCACTTATAATCAGGGTACGAGTAAATAGTAATTGTACAGAGATAGTTTGATGATTGGTTTACAAAATAAATCCACATTTTACACTTTCTGTTAACCTGTCTTATTAACAAATTGGGAGTTGCAATTGTTTAAAAATATTAATAAAGGAAATTACTGTCTGGTCTCCTTAGCGTGGCTGTGTAGTTCATTTTAGCCTATTTAGCAATTTGTAGAGTGATGTCAGTGTTTGCGGAGGAGAGTGAAATCTGAGATTGATGATGGGCCTGAAGAACATGAGAGATGAAAGGATAAGGAACAGAGTGTGCTGCGAGGAGTATCTGACTCTGATAGAGCAGCAACTGTAAAATGGCAAGAGATTGGTTTGGCCTCAGTCGATCTCATTCAAGACATTCAGACGATGAAAAGAGAGAGTGGAGAAGTGAGTGAGTGCTTGGCCAGAGTCAGTGCCTCGCGTCGAGTCTTGTCAACCATTATCATCATATCCGATCCGATTGCTTTGATTTGATGGAAACAGCCAGGAATAAATAACATCTCTCCTCCACTAAGGAAATCAACCAAAGCCTAACCAAAATTGCATTCTGCATAGAAAGAGTACTGAAATTTAATAGAGGTTCGCGATAAATGGAGGCTTTCATCATCAAAATGGTATTCTGGAGTGGTCATCAAACTCTACTGAAACTAGTAAGATGCAAGATATTACATTAAAGATGAAGTAGAACAGAGATAAATGAAGTGGCTCATTATTTATTTAGTCTTGCGAATATTTTAACCTTTCGGACGAGCAGTTTGGCGAAGGCTACCGAAGTTTCCATTTGTAAAGGAGAAATTTTGCAATAAATAATCGAAAGCACAAAAATCGATTTATTAATTTTCAGATTGCCATTCGTAACGAGGAGAATCCGATGTTATCTGATTCATCTAGATTGATGAGGCGTAGTCAATAGTCATGTAAAATGTTGCACTTGATGTACAAGCGTTATTGGCGGAGTACAAACTCGATCACCTCGTGTTAACGTAGTACTAGAAGAATATTATGGCGAATGAAAATGAAAGGATATTTGTCTGGATAAGTTTTATGCTACGAAATGGCAATGTATTGCAGATTTATGTCTCCTGATAAGCTAACGAACTCATAGCACGTATAGATAACTCTTAACAACGAGCAAGTGTAAAGTACAAAGTATACTAAGCACCGTATCGAATGTATGATGTTGTTAATAAGCGTAGGCTGTGATGAGATGCTATCAGCGATCTGTATTATTATTGCACTCCACTCGATTTCTTGTTAACATCTCACCCCGTCGACTACATCATTCACTGTAAAGTGCTCTGCAGAATTTCTGGCATTTTTCTGTTCAAAAGCCAAGAAAACCTAAGATTTTTGATTAGAGAGGAGGAAGGGGAACGACGGAGGAAGATCGCGTAACATTACCGAGAATTGCTTCGTCGTTAACAGCAATCAAAATCCCGTCGGATTGCTCGGTTGGCACCTTCCACCGCTCTCCTTCTAATCACACAACCAAATCAAACAATGTCAAGACCATTTCTCTTTCTCTTATACGTTCAAAGCTGCAGAGCGTTTTATAGCGATACAGAATTTTTTGCGATAACATGACAGAAATGGGCGACGAAATGTTTCTGCCCTTTCCCTTCATTTCTTTCGATTGCAAATGCAAGTAGACAGACAGGTACTTTGCAAATTTGCCAAATGAAAAGGCAGATAAAACAGTATTTAGTAGCAAAGAGCATATAGGCAGTGAAGGAATCGTAGAGGATTAAGTAGTTCAAGTGTAAAGACTAAATTTAGACTTGACTGTCGTTAAGTTAGGAGAGTTGATGATCACCCGAGACGTCTGTTTGGCTTCCTAAATGTTTAATGAGTGAATAGCGACTTGTTGAGGGAATAAAATTCGCAATTTGGAGCAAGTCGTTTAATTCACTCTCACCCACTGCGAACATCTTCCTTAATAACTCAGCTTTGTTAGTTTACGATGATGTGATCTCATCATGACATGCCACTTACAGTTATGTGAGTACAGACAGACACACTTCTAATATTATCTTGCATGCACTTGTATCTCACACACGAAGGCGAGAAAGAGATTAAGATTAGAAAGCGTTAATAAGTTATTTCTTTCTTTTTCTATTTCAGTTCCTTGCTAACTTCATTCGAAACAAAAAGATTTCCTTTTCTTTAATGATCATCTTTCTTTAATCATCATCTTCAATGTTTTCTGTAAGCTTCATGATTTTGAATGGTAATTTGTCATTTCGGTCGACTTCCTCAGGATGCATTAATTATGTAGAAGGAGAAACACACTAAAGCAATTATAATAAATGCTCTATCCTGATTCAAAATTGTGCGTGTATCTCCTGATTAAAGAGGATGTTCAGAATGTTGTGCTAATACAATCCAATACCGTGATGCACTTACGTAATAAATTATGTTCACGCCAAACCGATCCAATTCATTTCAACCGAAAGGAATTTATTGGGAGACCAAAGCAGGAGTTGATTTACTACTAGGAACTACTAGGAAGGAACACACAAATGCGATGTCAGAGTCTTTACAGTAAAATATTGTTATACTAATCATCATATAGCATTCCTATCCTTACAAATGAACGTGTGCGGATGTATGTGGGCATGAACAGAGGTGGTCGTGTGATAACAGGAAATGAGGCGTATAACCTAAACTCCTTACATATTTAGCACGAAGGAAAATATTCGCATAGATTCGGGCAGCCACATCGAAGTATTAGTCTTTCTGTGAGTTGATGATGAAAAAAGGAACAGATAAATAGGAAAGAGGAAGATGGGATGAAATTGAGAGAGGATCTTTGATGAGGACGAAGAGAGTCTGGGAGGGAATGGGAGTAAATAAAAAGAAATGCCTTCCAGCAAAAACTGGAAACATTCGCTTGGCATTCGCATGACAGAGATAGAACAGCTGAATTTTGCAGTTCTATTCTTGTCATTACACTTTTCTTTTTTAATTATAACAAAAAATCGGGAATATCTCTGGAATCTCGAATTCATTTTACATGTCTGTCCCCGATTTCCCCTTCTCCTCAGCTATAAATGCGCCCAAATGTATATTCACCTTCAGAGTTGTTTGCACGAGATAAATTTAATTCAAACACTTCCATTTTCATTTATTTAAAACCGTTTTTTGTGCAAGTCGGAGTGAGACATTCCACAGAATCTATATACGCACAGCAAACGCCACCACTAACTACGCAATAAAATGAAACACTGTCTTTTCTTTTTCCTTTTCAAAAGTTTACATTTTTCAACACCCACACACTATAAGCCCTGACTGGATTCTCACATCTCCGAAGGTATTCTCTCACACAGCAAAAAGCCAAATCAGTCAGTCATACATTAAGGATACATTGATTTCTCGGGAAATTACTTGCAGTTTGAACCTATGTTATCCGAATGCTTTGCGTTTGTAACAAATGTGCAATAATTTCTGTAGATCGAGAAGGATATGTTCGCGAAATCCTGTCGACTATCACGTTCAATAGATATCAATGTATTTTAGTCTTTCTCCCGCTCCAATGCATTTCACTAGCGAGTTACTTTAACTTTCCTGATTTCTAAAGTAAATCCTAGTGAAAGACATGAAAGGATACTGAAAACAAAAGCAAGTCGAATCGATTTGAGGGATCCTTTCTAAAGCTTTTCTCTTCCGTTGACTTAAATGGCTGAGAACGTAAAAATTCTGTAGAAAATCACATCAATACATTTCACTTAGCTAAATCATTGTAATACCTTAAAGATGTCATGTCAGCCTTTTGACAATTCACACCTAAAACCCAAAGAAAGTCTCTCCATTCAACTGTGCGCTCTTTTAGAAGAAACCAAAGAAAATTCTTTTTCTATTGAATTGATCATCCCCGGGAACTGAGTAAAGATAACTTGAGGAAAGCTTTAGCCGCGTATACTACTATTGAGGCATACCGCAAATTCCCGAATAAAGGAATTGGGAATACTAAATTCTTGCCATCTTTAAATCGCGTACTTCATTATCTATCTATTTATTTGATTGCTGATATGGTATACACGAAAGCAAAAATAAATGGAAGTTTCTTGATTTACAAAATAAAGCCCCAAAGTTTACTTCAGAACTATTTAGATATATGTATGGGGACAATGCAGAATTTACGCTACATCAGATAGGACAGTCTACCTAAAAGTAATAGGGATAGGGCGCGATGTCAAATAAAGACAAGGGAAATACAGACAGAGGAGTCACAGTCGGTGAGTGACTCAATGGATTTCCCCGATTCAATTTAATGCATTCGAATCCAATAGGATAATGAAAGAAAGGAGGGTTTCCTTGACTTTACCCGGGTGTTTTATGTTAGCAGACGGACAGAGAGACTTCTATGACTTTATTACTTGGTCGGGAGACGAGTGGAGTCACACAATAGTAAATCTGTTCAGCGCTAATCGGACAGCAGACGAGAAAATCTCTGCTTTGACACTTTTTATATGCCTTCCTATTCCAAGACATAACACTTTCTCAAATATTTAGTGTCACCTTTCCCATCTAATCCTATACACACTTGCGCATGCATTTATATGTCCGATCATATTGCTCATACATTGTATGGGGAAAGTATCATGACTGAAAGAGATGTTTACATGGATGCACATTTCTAATATCTATAGGCGAGATATAAGCAGCAGGGTAGGCGTATAGTACAGATGATATTAAGCATAAGAAGGGAGAGTATTTACCCGAAACGCGGATCCACACCAGCTGTGGCGGGTGTCATTGCGAAGACGACCACCGATGCGAGAATCTGCTAAGATGATTTTGTCGGCGACGTCGTTGGGCGAGTTGCCTTTCCAAGACTCTTTGCTCACGAGTTCGATCCGACCAGAATTGACACGGATGAAGGGGCACCCTTCTTCTGAGCTTGGCAACGTCAAGGATTTCTTGCGCTGCTGCTGCTGATGCTGAAGATATTGATGGGCCCCATATTTCATGTCACCTTTCTCCAAAACAGGATGAACTTGTCTGCACACACAAATACACGTGCAAATTAATTCTCTGTCTTTATTCACAAACCACACTCTTCTTCAGTCACGTCAACTCGACGCTATAAAGAAGTCCACCTCAGCCATAACACTCAAGTCAGAACTATTTTATCCCCGAGTGGACTAACCAATTAATATCATCGTCTTTTGCTTCCTTTTTATTACCAATCCATCTCTTTTTCATTGCCCACTGCTGCAGTAGGTAGAAAGAGCAGCCATAAAAGTCACAACCCGTACTCCTTTAATTACAGATAGGTCGAATTAAGTGGAAACAATAAAAATAATCATACAGATATGTTTATGACTTGACATGGACAATAGAAATCATCCCACAGTCCTTGGCCGTTTTTCTGAATCAGTTCAACTTTGAGTTCTCGTCCTCACCAACCTTTATTATTAAATGCTATTACCATTTTTCATTTCAATGTAGGCAGAATTACATTATCAGATCCTGAAGACCACGTACTCAGTCACTTCAACTTTATGCGCAGCTTAAGCTCATAACATTATTTACGTAGGTGAAGTATCAACAACAAATCTAAAATGGAATTACTTTTATATCCTCTTCCCTGCCAAACCAAATCTGCTGCGGAATGCTCTATCGCTATTTCACCTTGTTTATTTGTATTTCCATTAATATTCTCCGTAATTGTTTCTGTTCCCATTGCTCGTATCAGTAGTGACTCTTCTGGATGTAAACCACGTCTGCATTGCATTATTTCATTTCATCTCCTTCTTTAGTCATAGCCACTCCATTTTTTCCTATCATATCAGATGGAATAATTTCAATGATATATCCCTTCTCCCATCTGCTAAGTAGCTTACTTGTGCGAAATTACGCCACCTATAATACAGCATGCAGAATGCAACATAAAAGTATTTCACAGGGTGCCATTAAATGCTTTTTTGCAAATAAAACAATTCTCAAGAAACGTCGACAATTTTGTCAAAATCATCTGCACAAAAGTTACTAAAACTCAATGTTTCTTTAGTTCGGTAAATGAGATTTGAACTACTTTTGACAGTAAATGGCATGTTTAGAAATGAGCATGCTGTTTTATCTTGGGTAAAAAGCGCCATATTTTGGGTCCCTGGTGATGTTGGTGCGGAGTAAGTGCACCTGCAGCAGATAGGTACTTAGATTGGTTTATTAGCGCCAGGCTGGGTTTGTCGTGGCTCATGTGTTGTGATGTGTGAGTAAGTGAGCTCATCTGATCTGATCTCACCAAATCTTCCTCCCCCGCCTCTTGCACTAAAAGCTCTGAATGAAAACGAGAAACGCAGGGACAGCGGAGTGCAGAGCAGGATAAATGGGCAGAGTGCACAGACAGAGAGACTTCATTTAGTTAGCAGAGCAATTGAATGAAATGATCAGGCCAAAAAGGCTTTGCATTTTACAACTGAGAGCTGAATTGAAACTGACTTCCCAAATCCTTCACTCATTTGATTAACTCCTGCACAGAGGAACAGTCTTTGGTATAGACTCATTTTATTATTTACACTCTCATAGCATATCTGAGGGTTCGAGACAAATTGCTCCGATGTTTGTGATCCAACCAAATGGAAAAGTCGTAAAAGTCGAAATGTTTAAATGCAGGAATATAAAATAATAATGCAGACAGACTCCAGTCCTTTTAGTACTCTATCTGCTCAATGAATAATTGTTCGCTGGACTGTGAGACTCCTGACTACCTTCACTTAGGTACACATTCTCTTAGTATGAGTGATGCCTCGATACAAAGTCTGTATATCTCCTAACAGCCATGCTGAACATTTCTACTATTGTTAGGGTCTGTCAAATTAAACGAATAAAACACGTTTCTCCATTTTCATCGACTGTACCATCCAAATGGACTCTTTCTTGTATATCGTAGACACACACCTCCTACAACCATTTAGATCTTTACATGTGTATTTCTCTGCAAAGTTGTATTTTGTCGATCGAAAAGGTGTTTATTAAAGATTGGGCGGAGGCCGTCCCATTAATTCTCCAAGACCAGATAAACTTGCCCTGGTGTATATTTGCACAGATGGAATGAAGAGCAAGGCACATGCAGAGGAGGGTATTACAGACACAAACATAATCCTTCTGTTTGAACTTCAACTCAGAGTGCACTTCATGAAGACTTATTATACATCATCTATCTCCGTAGACATCAGTAGAAGTTGCCCATAAATCCTTGCAGTGATGGCTATGATTATGTGACATGACGTATCTTGACACCAAGCTCTTCCCACGACACCTTCTACCAAATCAAATGGCAATCAATAACAGCATCTCTCGTGTGCTAGTTGGCCTACACAGATAATAAAGGGTGAACACGACACAAATTCACAGAACCGGATCATTATCGTTTAACAATCTATCAACACATACAAAATATATACTTTTAACTAAATTCTATGCCCAATTCCCTACCCAGTGGTGTAAACAGATCTAATTGAATCCATATTGACCCTTTTGATTGTTTTTCATGTTTGCAGGAAATAAAACTGCAACTTTACCTACAGCAGGTGCTTCTGCTCCAACTCTCATTAATCTAATCACCCAGAGCCAATTCCTTCATCCACTAACACAAATTAATTCTTTCTGTACTCTGTAATTGCAATCTTTCTGTCGGATCATATTTTTAATGACTTTCAGTCAGATTTTTCCCCTTAAGTCCGCTTTGCTAAATGTTTTGAAATATTTCACTATCCTCAAGTACATATTAGCCCAGATGCTTGAAACCCAGGAACTATTGCTAACAATTTATGTAGTGAAGTCTCTCTATGTACGGACGTATCTTTTATCAGGCAGTGACTGAAGTCAAATCAAATCAGAGTGAAACGAGAACGAGACCACTTATTTGTTGGATCTATTTCTGTACCTAAATGCTGAAGATATATTCTTCAACGTGACGGTTGCGTTTACAATTGTGTTTTATGAAGTCTGGGAAGCGCCTTCGTTGCAAATCAAAATAAAGCGACCGCACACTTAAGTCAAATCAAAAAGCTCAGCAAAGCATGACAATAAGTTCATCCAATGCACAGATCAGCAGATCTGAGAGAGAGGAAAAGTCAGACACAGACTCTAAGTCTAAATAAATATGACATCCTAATTTGCCCTTTATTTGTCTCTTCTCTATAGTAAACTCCAATTATGTACCATCACTAATGTAATTCCTAACAGTGAAACTCAAAAACGAATAAAAATTAATCTCAAGTAAAATTAAAAATCACTCTCAAATGTGCTCCATAAACTCTACCATAAATTTTATTAATTACTGGACATTTCAGAGTCCTGATAATATCTTGCTCACCAAAACAGTAAAAGTTCGTTATTTTAATCGAATGCTCAATGTATCACAATCAGTACGTATTACATGGACTATGAATGTATCCATTCATAAAGATGGAAATGTCGATAGGAAACATTGATACTTACGGAATATAGAAATCCATTAAGGGTTAAGGTCAAGGTTTAAGTGGCTAAACAGCGTTACTACTTGTAGTACATATTATGTAGTATAGTGCTACTATAACAGCATACATGACATAGAAAGCAATTCTTAATTGTGAGTAGATATCTAAACAGTTAACACAACTCGTAAGAGTAACTTCTACACGTAAATAATGTTCTACTGCAAATGCGAAATGTGATTGAGATCCTGTCGGGACAATTTTAATTTAGAATCTCTAAAGACTATTATTTTCTACCATTGGAATCTCACACACTGCACAGACCAATCACTCACACATTTAGGAACTTATTGAACAGACGAAAGCAACCAAATAGACTGAAATCAAACGAAGACACACAATGTGTGTTCAAATCAAGTGTGCCGAATGGCGAATCAGAGATTGACTCCACACTGAAGAGCTGCACCCTCATGCTCGCAATCTGCAAGTGAACAATTACATAGAATAATCGCACACAGAGATATGCAAAAAACAAAACCAAAAGCCAGAGTAACTCGACAAGACTATAATCGTATGAGGACAAACGAATATCCGTCGAAGTTCGTCTTCACTTGGCATTACACGCATTTGAGCTACACAAACAAATCGAGTGCATAAGTAGGCATGACATGTGTCATGTGTGTTTTCTGTTCCCTTTATAGTTCTGCGTGAAGAATTTCAAGGACCTAACATCTAACTTAAGCATATGTCTAAGACAGAATGGGATCCAGACATATTGGATGACAAATAAGATCAATTTTTACGCTTTGGATCTTACCTTTAGTTGACTACAATAATGTTTCGATACATTGAGGTCGAAAATTGACACTTTCGGCCTCATTAGGGTTCTCCTCATGGATGGTCAGCCTTAATTTATAATTTTTAGGACAAGTGTGTACAGATTCATTGAAAATTAGTCAAGTTATCGATGAGTGAAGTCATTTAATGCATCTTAAGCATAACTTTAATTTATTTCCATACTTAAAACGGACGAACAAATTCTTTAGGCATGAAGACAGGAAAAGCGAGCATATCTTCTTGTGGAGTACTAAAAATTGCTTAAAATAACGATATCTTATGTGAAAATGGAACATTTTTAATAACTGAAGATCGTGAATTTCTGAAGAAGAACTGAAGAAACGTTTCTTTTATGAAGATAGTATATGATTTGAATTATATTTTACAAACCCCTCAGTTTAATTAAACCAACATTATGCATTCATTGAGTTTACAATTGCAAGTCACTGGAGCTATGACATGTACACAGGAAAATATGACCAACACTATTTCCTCTTTTTTTTGTTTCTTCACCAGCGAGTAGTTCCAACCAAGCTTGTTCCAATTCCAAGACACTTTTTTTAAGAATTATAATAGCAGGCAGATGTAGTGTAAAGCGTGGTACTATATTAAGCTGGAGAGCAATATAAACTATTGGTAGTGATGATATACCTATATAACCTACTACACGACGAGTACAGAGACTATAATGCAGTGCACTGTGCATATTTATCTTGTTCATACAGATATCTGTACATCTGCTAGGTTTAGATCTTTGTGCATATCTTCCGAGTGTTACTACGAAAGCACAAATGAAGTTCTACATTTTAAAATAAAATAAATTCTGAGCTGTAAGTAGTTTATTCGGGCAAGAGTCATAAAAACGACAAACGAGACAAAAAACAGCAAAAACGAAAGATTCAGTTGGAGATGGAGCGTTGAGCGGAAACAATGTTCTCACATCGTTGTCTTTCTGTAGTCCACAATTTGAATGCACACTGAAGTTACAGAAAGAAATGTCTCTTCTCCTCCACAGAGCACATAAAACTCTACCCACTCTCATTTATGAACATTATGTTCACTTGCCTCTTTCTGATCTCACGTCAAATTGCTAAGGACAAAACGGATGGTGATTACATAATAGGACTCTGTGAACGATCAAGGAACCAGAAACAACCAAAAACTGTCTTATTGTATTAAAGTGGGTAAAACTGATATGAACCCTTAAAAACCTTTGTGTCAATGCATCAGGCAACTAATGTGGTCTAATCTAAGATATAAGTAACAAAATTTTATGCTACTAAATTTCCCTTTGAACTTATATACTATGTCCATGTAGAAAAGAGACAATAAAATTCAGTTATTTTCCAAATAATGTTAATATTTTTGAAAAACTTTAAATACATTTTAGAATGTTTTTCATATTTGTGTCGCAGAATTGTTGGCTATAATATTCCTCAAAGCGAGATGCTTTTGATGGCCAGGTTATCAATAAAGAAAGTGATGATACCAGGAAAAAAGAAGAGATATTTTTCTCATTCAACAAGAATTTATGAACAGAAATGGGGGTAGTCTGTCTTGTGCACCAAATGAAAGATGGGGAACATAAAGTTCCTTTCTATTCATACCTATCCTTCACACACGGAACATTTGTTAGTAAGAAGTAAATATCTTGCATGTCAGCATTTCCGCTCTACTTCTATCTACTCCGAGTCAATAATTGAGAATTTGCATGGGGTTTCCTTGTTGGTTTTGTATCTCTTGCAATCTCGGGAGTACTTGAAGAAGTACATAATATACCCAAATCGACATAGGTCCGTACAGACAAATGATATTAAAATCTCAGGATTTTCCAGTAAGTTTTCCTCTTTCGATTATGAGAAAACTAAATCTTTGACACTATTTTGATGTCTTTTTTGATAAACCTCATGTTATGAGGATGCTTTTCGAATATTTAAACAATTTTTTGGAAATTCCTTCGTGTCGAAATTGATTTTTGAAAAAAACAGTTTTACATGGGATTGAGTAGGAAAGAGAAACGACTCAACAAAAGCCATGCCTCATTGGCGGCCCCACTTTACGAATGGACGAGAGTGTGGCCCTGCCAAAGGGATTTTTGCTTAATCTATCGCGTCAGCTAGACTTGTGCACTATGTGCACCCTGCCAATACGCTTTCCATGTTGAATTGATAAAATCTGGTATGCTGTTTGTTATATGGTATACTACACACTATATACTTATTTAGTTGCATATCAAATCATTTGCTCGAGCAGAAAAGATTTCTGGATTCTCTTTGATTTAGTAGTTTTGAATTCGAATCGTTCCAGGGACAGCTTACTAGGTACAATCTGAAATACCTATATGCACCATTCTAATGTTGGGTTTAATTCGGTTCGGGTTTTAAAGGTTTGCGAATCTCCGTCATGTAAATCCATACATTTGAACAGAGACAGAAGCCTCGACCAAAACAACAGCTTGATAATATTACGAGTGGAAAATAAAGTTTTACTTATGCAAGATGCAGGGCATTGTAACTCTGTGAGTATGTATTTCATTGGGTCTTTGCTGTATTGTATGTTAGCAGAATTGAACTGTGACTTGAGTGAGTGGAGGGAAGTGTTGGTATTATGGCAACTGTAGGGAAATACAAGATACGCTACAAGAGATACGATGACGATGACATTCTAATCCCAAGGGAGAGCCTAACTACACTACACACGTGCATCTCTCGCCACTTCCAAAATTCATGAATCTACATCTCTACTGGTTCCCTACTCTATTATTATGCATAGGTCTATTTAGTAGACAACTAAATGCCACACTCAGGATCAAAACAGCATTTCGCTACCATATCCTCTGACCATGTCTGTTATAAGGGTACCAGCTCTATATAATATTAGCATGTATACACTTAAACTGGGACGCTGATCCATTGCTCTCGTAGCACATCAGCATAAAAAAGATAAGGAAATGAAGGAACTCAAGCGAAAGCAAACATCAAACAAACCACCAAGAAATACGAAGAAGACTTAGGCTGAAGACAAACTGACAAAAGACACTTATGACGCAATCGAATCACTTTTACTATCTCTATGTAAATTAACTTGTATAAAGGTTTGCATATTGCTGCACTACGTTTTTACAAATCTAATACGAATACGGCTCTCCGTCTGTATATTCACGAGGGCTTACACTGTGCATGAAAGCAATTTGCATTTAAAATAATTTAATTCTACTCTATATTTAGAAGGAAGATTCCTTTTCTGTAGCTCTCTGTTTTACGTAAGTGCAACGGAATGCAATCCAAAGTGCTATATGCTACTTATATCACGAACTCGCAAGCCATATGCATCGCGGGTTTGCGACTTCGTGATTCCTATCAATAAATCGCAAGGTAGTCTTAACTCAGTAAGGCTTCTCTGGTAACCTTTTCCTACGGATTCTCACTAAAGCCTGCGAAAAAACCTAACTTAACCTATTATAAATGGACTTGCTTATTGCAACCATTCAATCTAACGGTTGCTTTACGATTTCACGAGGAATCATTAAATTGCAACCTTGCACACCTACGGCTATCTTGCGTTTCATGAGGTCTCATGATATGAAGTACAACCTTTCAAGCTACTAACTGCTAGCTTGTCGTTTCTTGAGGAATCCGTGCTGTCTTTACTTTGCGATTTCGTGAGATAAGTCTGTAAGCTTTGCCATACTTAATGAAATGTAATTCAACTTTAATGCAGTGCAATGGAAACGGGGCGGAAACAGTCCCCGTCTCATTAAAACAGGCAGAAATAATCAACAAGACTCACTCACATGCCAATGAAATGAAAATCCACCAAGGAAATTCCATCTCCATCATCTAACGTAACTTCAGCTTTCAAAATGCCGCAACGAAATGTAGCGGACAGAGACACGTTCGCTTTTCTAATTTAACGGAGAATTAAGTCATTTTGAGATTCAACTTTGACCCTAAGCTAATAAATATCCATAGATAACTAAAATCCAATTCAAAACAACTCTCGTTATCCTGCACGATGAGATGTGAAACGAAATCTCTTCGGCTCAAGAATTTAACTCATTGAAACTGACGACGGAGTAATCGCATGTGAAACCAAAGCCAACCACAAAAACCGCAGGACAAGTCTTGTCATATATTTTCAATTTCTTAGTCGTACTGCTGTACACAAAACTCAGTCATTTCCTTCGTTTCTAATCGTAAATTCCTTTGAAATATTATACTCAACATCGGAAAAATCAAGAGTTCTGTGTTTTCTCTGCTTATAATGAGCTCAGTTCACAAAGTTATCATTTTGGTCAGATAATATTTCTTCCTGTCTAATTTCTCTAAAAGTGAACGTTTTCAAGAGCCCGTCCAGCGCCTTTCTCACCGTTAACAATTCTTACAATCATTAATACTGTTAAGGCAGATCCGTGCATGGGAAAGGGAAGCTTGCATAAAATTACAGTGCCGGTCTATTTGTATGCATTCTGTTGTCCTCGACTTGGGCTCTTTCCTGAGGAATAACTTAAGTTCTACGACTGCTACGAAGACAAGTAATACCTCAAAAAAAGCCAACAATATTTGGGGGTTTGGGATCAGTTGTCAGCGTACGGCTGACACGGAACAGTATCGATAAACCCCTAGATAACGAACCAAGTTGTAAAATTACATTTTTTGAATCCTTGTCGGTTACTGTAGCTATATAGTAGAATTGGAGTTATACCGGAAATAAATTATTCGAAAATTATTGCATATCCAGCTAAAAGGGTAATGGCGGAATGTTGTAAAGTAGGTACAAGCTTCCCTTTTCTCATGGCGACTGGTACGGCATCTTGTAGAATTTTAGTTTTGGCGAACCCATGACGGAATACCTTAACTATACGTTTCGGAAACTGTAACTTACAAACCAATACCATATATAGTTGAAGAAAAGGTTTATTACTGGTTTATTACCCGGAAAATGAATCAGAAAGCATGTTAATGTACTTGAATTGCTACTAATTATAATTATTATCATTCATAATTATCCCATTTACCTTGAGATTTTGATTTAAATACACTATTCAACTAAGCCGTAATAAACATTGAACAAAAATAAGCAGGAAGAGAGTGTACCTTGGAGATGGCGGTTTTATCATCTTGTCAAAATCGTCCGGGCCGTCCACGAAGCCTCTAGTAGTCGGGCAGCTATCAGTCGATGTCGACAACTCGCCTCCTTTGTGTAGAACCTTTGCCCTGGAAAACAAAATTGACAATATTTAATAATTATTTATGTAATTGTGTTGCATAAATTAAGAATATTTAGAGGAAAATAGAGCCAATGTTTGTAATTTCTTTATAAAATGGCACTCATATAGCGGAGAGAAACAGAAACTGCCCAAGTGTAGTATAACTAATTGCTGGATTAATATTTAGAAATCCCTTAATTTTGCCTTCTATTAGTTATTAGCAGTTATTAGCAATATTATACTAGGTTATACTGACAACAATAGTAACAGTATACGATGGAGTGGAATGTGGTTATGATTAGCTAATGGCTCGTCATTATTCCCTAATTATGTCATTATGTTCAGCAGTTTGGAATAATATTCAACATTGAGAACGGTATGTCGGCTAAGCCTTAATAGATGGTTACTGTAAAAGGATGTTAGATATGCAACATTTGTAATAATTAGGCACTTGTAAAAGTTGTAAATATGTTTAATCCCATCTAATTACCTACTGACTAATTTCATGGGTTTTATCTTCGTCTTTGTTGGAGCCCCAATAGCGAACAAAATAGATGGTTGCCAATTAGCAAGTGTCCGGCCCAGCCTAGAAGGTAATTCATAAGTAAATGAGGATGAGATGCCTGAATCTTATAAATATGAATGAAGGAAAATGTTTCGCCGCAAGGGCAATCATAACAAATCACATTGCATTAAAGACATTACATAATGCTATCTCTGATGCTGGCCTTATAAGCCAACAAATTGTGCTTCATTATTACCCGACTGCATTGCATCTACAAGACACTACCATCGTCTCAAGAATTGTTGAATATTAAATGCAATAAGCTACATGATACTGAAAAATGTGCATAACTGCGCTTTGCACACAAGAGCTCATTTATTGATTGCTTTGATGCAAGAACAAATAGTGTAACAAGATATTATGGGAAAGGGATTATGAGGGGACTCATTAGCACCGTCTACTTCTGTCGCTTCTAATCCAAATTGGCTAGGCATTTCTATACAGCATCATTATCTGAACCCAAAAACCTTTTCTGCGTAAAACTCGGGGGATTTTTGTTGTTTGTTTTTGCACAAAACTTTTGGAAACACTTTAGTATTAGTGACAAATAACAATAAATTGTTTGTACAATCTAGTTTCACACAACAATGTTTCATTAGTTCATTGATGTGCAGCGTTCGAAGTATTATGTTTATAATAAATATATATCTAAGTTTCATATCACTTTTACAGAAAATCTGATTTAGTATCTGAAAATAAATTAACTTTTTGAATGTTTTTTGCACTAAGATATGGAATTCAAAATGGAGAGGGAGTGTCAGTACGTATCATTGTTCATTGGGTAGGTTGACAAATTCTAGTGCGTATGAATAGTCCAAACAGTAATTTGATGAGTAAAGAAATATGTAGCGACTATAGTTAAGAGAATAATAGGAGTAGCTGTATACAAAGTGTATTCTATTTTGCTTCACTTCCTATCTACATTTGCTGGAGCTTTTTCCAATGCATGTAGTTTCTGATGTCATTACGTAATGCAATTTAGCAGATATCTCCGTGCGTGTTCTCTGGCCGTAATAGTCATCATCATCTCGGAACAGAATTGGAGAAGACTATTTAGGACTACTTAAATGCAAAGGTTGAGACTGTGCGTATGAATGTATGTAGTTGAGAGAGAAGTGAAGTGCTCTGCCAGGACGGCTAGCCTGTCTGAGTTCAATTAAACACTTTAATTCATTCATTCGGCTTCATCATTCCATCCTCTGCACTATCATCATCTTAATGAGACCATTTCCCCATCATCCCTTTTCTCAAATAACAACAGACTGAAAGACAAACCTACGGGGGATTTGACAGACAGACAACAGGACAGACAGAACCGTAGCAGAATAAAGCTGCACAATGCATAATCTATAATGTTCTCTAATATTCCTCTATTTTCATATCAATCCGCTCACATCGCAATCAGCCTCACTTATACTTATCTCTTATGCTACTCCAATTGCGCAGAGAGGAAACTCATGCTGTTACTCTTGTATTTACGATTTACTACGACACTAAGTGCTGGTAGCACAACAAATAAACATCTTATAGTATACCCTCCAAAAATATCATAGGGATGACGACACAAATTTTGGGATGACGACGTACTTAAAGCCAGTCATTTTGTCATTAGCTCAATCGCAGCCATTATAATGAACATTTGAATGGCCACGTTGAAGGATTAGTTTTGTAGATAATATTTATAAATATACATAAAACAGAGCACACACGACTAGTGCTAACTTAAGGTTATAACTATAACTATAGTACAATAGATTTACGTATGTAGCAGGTACATAGCACTATTTATAACGAATTGGACAAAAATATTCTTTCTGAAAACATATTCATGTCGCTATTCATTTCTGTAAAGCTAAAGATTGTTCACTACAGAGAAACGCTTACTTGGCAAGAAGTGGATTTTACGAATTCTGAAATGCAGGATGGCATCGCATGAAGGAAAGAGTGTGCATAAGAAAGGCCCAAAAGGACACTCCACCTGCCTAGTATTAAATTACCTCGAAAGGAATTTATATTTTGTACTATACGGTAGTCATCCAAAAGGATTTCCCCGGAACTTGGTTCATCTTACTTTTCTACAATGGCAGACAGGGTTAAAGTTACAAAGAACTCGAGTTAATTCAAGCAGCTTAGCTAATCATAAATTTGATTCACTATAACTATAAGGTATACTCCTCGAGTAAAAATACAGTCAAAATTCTCCACAAGAATTCTCATCATAGGCACATTGTATAAATAGCAATTGTGTTTAGCTCTCTTATAATAATCCTGTGAATTTGTATGCTTATTACCCTATAAAACTGTTTGGTGGATGAGAAGCGAAGGGTAGCTATAAGATGACTATTATTTTCTTCTGAGTTCTTATACAGAAGGGATTAGTACATCCAGACTATATAGCTTTGTATAAAAATAGGGGAAATAATATAGAGATGCCTATGATAGATTTCGTAAACATGGGGTGGTAGTAGGAAAGTGCACTAGTGATATAGGAAACGCGTAACACGCAGCGAAGATGAGCCCATTGTCCTTTTAATACGCTCATCTTTTGTTTGCAAAATTATCCATTAAATATTAAAATGTAAGGAGAGTGTATCATTAGAGACAGCCGGGAGTTTCTACTTCCTCCTGCCCTGCATATCATTTAGGATTTCTTGGGAGCAGGAGTAATCTCCGAGCTGGGAACTTCCCTGAACTTGAGGAAGGAAGGTGAAGGCAGATTAGGCAGAGCTCGCACAAGGAAATCAAAGATGCTTTAGCAGAGAATATTTAAAACGGGAGGGTAAAAGTGGAGCTAAGCCCTTTCTTTCAGAGAAAAGGGGAAAGTTCTCGCCGAAGAAATGAAGACTGGCGATAATCAGGTGCCGTTTTTCCGTTGACTGGGCCTGAGTGACGCCCTCGCTTTCTTTTCTTTCTTTGTGTCGCTGGATTGATCGACACTCTGACTTCAACCATAAAAGCTCCTGACTATTTTGAAATAATGGTCTTGTGCCTTTGTTTGCCAACCCACCGCCGATGAAGACAGCTACTGTTTAAAAACTCTCTCATATTTGGATGAAAACATTTACTCACTAAGAGTATAACAGATGCCAAGTGGATATGTTCTCTTGACACTTTTGTCTTACAATTCACACAAATTAAACGTCAATTCCAGACATAACAGAGAGAAACGCACTTTCTTGATTTGGAAATGTAAGCAAAACGCTGCATGAACCCCAAGGTTCAATTCACAAGAATATTTAGAGAAGAAACAGTCGGGGAATTGTTAACTTAACTAGGAAAATGACGCTATGTGTATATAGACTAAATCATTTGCCATAATATATCAAAACGAATTACTATTTTGAATGTGCCATTCGCTAAAATAGTATAGCCAATAATGTATGAAACCAGCAACGTGGATTACTTAAGACCTACGTTGCTATTAAACGGTTTTTTTGATATGACAGGATTTCATCAGATGTCGCATAGCCAAAACTCGTGCATTTCTAAAGGCGTATCTCATTTGGTAGAATGGGGTTTAGAAATGTATAACTTGTCTGTTGTAGACTGCGATGTTTATTTATTAGCCACCTACATACATACGCAAGAGATAATGCGTAATGCTAAAAGAGGATATTGGCATTTGTATGCGTAAAGTGCAAGTGTGCGGAAAATAAAATGATGGATGTCTAGTTGTCAAGAGAGGAGGCAGATGTGAATATTTAAAATCGGAGTTGACATGACGGAAACAGAATGCTTGAAGCTTCTTTGTCGATCTCCTCTCTTAAACGTTTAGTGGGACTGCTTGGCTTGGCTTTAGTCTGTCAGGAGATCCATGACTGACATTAAATTGACATGAAATGACATGCCATTTTCCATCGACAGAGACAAAACGATGAGCTTATGCTCATTCGAGTGAAACGAAACCGCAGAAAATGTAGCCATACGTATATCTCATAATATTGTAATATCCATATTGGAATAGTTGAGTGCGTGCACAAATATAGGTACCTACTATATAACCATATCTATTAGCCATTATAGAAGATGTCACGTCTGGGAGATAAGGGATATCGTTGTAATGTCACAATGGCCATAAGACACTCACGCACTCAGCCCGACCGACTTGTTTCGCAGAGAAAAATCTATTAAGCAGTTCTGGAATGGGAGGTTTGTATTTGGTCATCCGACTTTTAAGGAAGCATAAAAGGAAAACGGTTTATGAAGTCGATGATGTCGGTCATGTCTTTTGATTTCCTGTCTTGTCTTCCCTAATCAAATAAAACTCAGCTGGCTTATCTGCCGTTGCCGTCTAAAGACAATTGAAAAGATTCATAAAATAATAAGTTTCTGTGGCTAATGGCCCGAGTGAATTCAGTTCAGGATTTCATCTCAAAGACAAAGTCAAACCACATTTATCGAGAGACTTGGGAAAATCCTGTGCCGACACAGTTGCAGAGAGAGAGAGAGTGTAATGGCAATTGAGTCTGCATTTCCTTCGGCATCGTCTCCAACTGAATGAGTTCTTGGACGTGGTGACGAATACAAAGTGCCGATTCACTCCTTTTACAGCCCAACGAATTCTCTCACACACATTCGCACTGCCACACCACAACAGACAGAAGTCGAGAGATGAAAGAGACATTTCATATTAAGCACTCCTATACCAGCATTGAGCTAATATACTGAACGAAACCTGTGTTCACCAAACCTCACCACGTCCATTCAAACACTCCCGACCGACTCTTAAGATTTCAATTTACTCCACTCGTATTTAGACTCAGTTACTTCTACTACACTAATAGATTCACAATCTGAGATTATGAATCTATCTACTTTTTAACTTTAACATATCTATCTCCGTTTAAGCAACATTTCCCCTTAGTTTCATTTAGGGTACATTTGTGGCCTATCTGCCTTCATCATCATCATTATGGATGTGGCTAATTTTTAGTCAGGGCTTTACATTACATTTGTAAATATGTTGGTAAATTATTTAATTTTTAGGAAAACTGCTCTTAAAATATGAAAGTATTGTCCTTCATGTTTATCAAGCATGTTTATAGTTCACGGGATTGCACAACAGAGAATGGCACATTATAAGTAAGGAGACCCACCAGAAGTCCACGATTTAATACACTCAATTATTGTCACACTCAATCAAAAGTTGTCTGAGCATTCAGGGCAAACCGGACGAGGACATGAAGCATCTTTGACCTCACGAATATGCTATTTTACTATCATGGAGTGTATTGTTGATTTTGGATGGATGTAAGTTGTTGTGTGTGAGGATGTCCCTTTGCATAATAAACTGATAATATGTACGTATTTGTATACGTCTGTCTCTGTCATGTCCATTCGCAGAAGATGATAGGACACTCACTCATCCTGCCACATGCACTTACTCTTTACAACTATAGATTTATACGTGTTTATCTCCCGATAGAAAGAATGCCTACTCAGGATAGCCTTTTCTTTAAATGGGAACATTATATCCACTGAAATGACTATAATGTTCCCTGGAATGGAGGAGAGTTGTGTTTCTATTTAAATAAATACATGATAAACATGCACATCTGAGTAACAATGAGTAAATGATATTGTTGCCTCTACTACTACTCTAAGAGTTTGTACTTATGGTATAACGCTGTTGGTTGGTATATTGAATGGGCGTCTGGTTTCTGATTTGATTGTGAATTCTTATCTAAGGCAGCTAACTAAGTAAATGTTAAGTAAACAAAGAAAGAGATGCAGAGTGGAAAGGTATTTACACAAAGGCCCAAGAGATCATTTATTTTCTGTTCCCTCAAGGTGTATCCATTGAGAGGTAACATTATTACAGCATCCAGCTCACTCTGACTGCTAAGGTGCCTTTCTGTGCCCTGTTATCTTCTCTTCTGTCATGTCAAGTTCAAGTTCGCTTTTTTATTCCAACTCTATCCTTCTCTATTCATTTACTAAAGCCATCCAGTTCTTCCACATCTACAGAGCCTCCTCAGCATTTGTGCAGCCAGAATATGCATCTCTGCACTTTGTTTACATCTCACATCAGTGTCTGTGAGTACGCAGATACCAGAAATACTCTTTCCCTGTATTTACATTCTATTCACGCTAATTTACAAACATTTATAAAATCTTTAAGAGCATAGACGAGTATGCCTATTTTTGTTTCTCATGCAAACGAATATTGTTATCTCTACGGAATAAAAACTCCTTTACTAATCATAACGATAATCCTAATTGAGTGTAGTGCAACTACCAGCTGCATTTCTACTTCAGATAACAATTTTGCTCGTAGAAAATCTCATTAAAAGCACATCATTGAAATATCTAAGTGTTTTGTGTTAGTAACTGTAGTTGATTTAATGGCTACTATATGCATTAGCACTTGCTATAACTGCAGATTTGGCAGAGGTATAAAAACAAGTGCATGTAATTGAGAAAACATATAGACTCAAGTATCAGCAAAGAAAAGGTGAGGGAGAAAGATAAAAATACTGAGATTTGTTTACAAGAATGTGTTTTGCCATAATTGTAATTTCGCAAGGAATGTCGGCAACATGCGATGTAGTGACCAGATATAGAAAAATGAAGTGAACTGACATGACAACTTGGATCTGACTGACATGACACTATGCAAGGGTTCTTGGGAAGCCACACACTTACATCTGAACACCCCAGCCTCTTCCATGTTCTTCCCTTTCTAGACAACTAGCAAATAATTGCCTTTTTGTGTACCTGAGAATATTTCATTTTCCCAATTGATTGTGGAGGTCAGTTGATTCGCTTTGCTATGCAAACTATTTAGACAGGTTCATTTCAAGCGATTTTTCTCGATCAGACCAATCCTATTACCTTAATCGCTGAGAGTTCCACTTAGAAATCCTGGAGGGGGCATTTGTATGAATAACTAATCGTCTAGATTGCATTACAGATCTTTGCGTATACTTCTATCGGCAAGGTCAAAGCCAAAGGAAGCAGTAAACCAAAACGAGAAGATTATATTAGTGCACTTTAGTACAAGATATTTGTTTTAGCTTTTAGTGTTCCCAGCCATACACCTGAGTAATGTGGAGAGAAATTTATTTTCTGCCAGGGGCGATGGTTCGAAAAGGAGAGACGGCACACTTTTATATAAAAATAACTTTTAGGTCGTTTAGCAAAGTTAATTTGTAAAGTGAGCCGCAAAGGAGATAAGCTGATATTTATTCGTCTTTTCTTTGCCATTAAAGTGTCGCTACAACGAAATTGCATCTACCTGTGAAAAACGTAATCTGCTCCTCTGCCTCTTCCTTTGTGGGTTTACCGATTCTGGAACAGTTCCAAAATGTAAATAGTATCTGCGAGCTGGATATCTTGCGGTAGAATGAAGTGAGGGAGAATGAATGGGAGGGATCAGCACTCAAGTCAAGACCTCTCTCTGAGTATATAAACACTGTTTGTACTTGTGCTATTCAATCCACTCACTCCTACCAACTCGAGCAGAAACAATATAAATAGAATAAACACAGACGAGCTGTTCACCACTTTTTCTTTGGCCATAATATTTTATGATAATGAGGCGATACGGATAAAGTAGCGCTAGGTCTTCGTAGAATGCTGAACATTCTTGCAGATCTCTATAGATCCAACTGCACAGACTTTGCTGCTCACCCGAAGTCCGAAGGAAGGATCCACCTTCCTCTCGCTTACATCTACTACAAGAACATTAGTTGGAATTACATTGCTATTATTGCAGATAATATTATTGTTAGTTTAGCCTGTCTACTTAGCTCAGCTTGATACGTACTCTCTCCCACACAATTGCAAAATCCAGTTCCTAGACTCTTCCAAAGAATGCCACTTACATGTATACATCGAGACGTGAATGAGTGAGTGCATTAAAAGAGTAAAACTCGGCCGTTCTTTCTTTGCACTGAACAGGCTGTGTGTAAAGAGTAGAGGAGTTGTGCTAAAATAAAGGATCTTGCACATTGCAATGTAGAGATAAGTAGAAAGGCATTAAAGACGTAAAACTCCTGTAAAAGGCAAAGTTACTTTCCACTTGAGTGGCGAAATGGAATGACCAGGCAGAGCAGAAAAGAAAATACTTGTGCATTATATGAGTGGAGGCCTAAGCCTAATTATTAGACATCTCAAGCAAACAACATCAGCACAAAACAAAGCTCTGTCTACAGTGAGTACAACTACGTAGTACAAGTCTTGCCTGCCACGAGAAACAGTGGAGAGGATGAGAGTTATGACTTTATTCCACTCGCCCGACGTACTTTACTTTATACTTACGTGCTCTACTAATATTTCAATCCTAATCACATTCTCAAAAATAATAAATTCTCTTCGTTTCGTCGGATAACTTCTCTCGACCTCTAGTACTCAGCATTTATTCTCTAAATGTATACTTAGTCCCATTAATGCAATGTACAAACATAAATAACACACAGCTTAGTTAAATTGTACTTTAGAAATTCCTACGGAGATGGACATAATGCGATAACAATAACAATCCAAGTACACATATGTTTACTTTTAGTATAACTTGGCAATTTTACTTGCGTTCCATGAAACAACGACTGTTAGTGCAATGCTTTATACTTACTAACACTGTTTATCACTTAAGAGTCCAATAATTAAATTCTGTTTGGTACCTTTCCGTTTCCAAACGACTCCATTTGGCAAATCATCTTGCTACTCACCTTGTTTCACTTTTTTCAGTATTTATATCAGTTATTTATACTTATATGTATGGAATGTCAAGAGTAATACTACACGCTCATAATTAACAAGCAGGGTATCTGGCTTAAGAAAAAGTTTTTTCAGCTTTCTACGATTACAGATACAAGCTTATTGATGTAGTGTAGTAAACATTAGAGATGTAACACGATTGCAGATCTAGAATGGGTGAAGCTTAATAAGCCATTTATGACAGACCAGAAGAAGCAAGTCATGGTCCATGTAGTCTGCGAGGTACACATATTTTTCAGAATAGGATTCAATGTGAAGCTGTATTTATTTAGGTATACTTATGCGAATTGTGACGGATTGGGTGCAAAGAATATTCTTTAGTGCGCATTATTATTCACTCACCTACTTTGTTTGAGAATATAAAAGTAAGCGATTATTATGTGTGTGCTGTGCTAAGGGATGGCATGTCACGTCACATAAAGCCACCAACAGAAAGATAGACGTCTTCAGATGCCTTATCCTTATAAAGTAGAATAAGGGAGATGGGAAGGAGACAGATGCCGACTCCAAGAGCCACAAAAAACTGACCACCATGAAACGACGACTTTTAGCACAAACAAACAAACTTGCTCACACTTACACAAACACCTCACTCACATTCACATCATCTCATGTCTCTTGCATTCAAATCCACCCCACTCTACATAAAATGACTGCGGAGTGTACGCATTTAAAATATTATTCCACATAGCAGTGCATTCGATATAACTGGAAGGTGTTCTACAACACAAACAGCAAAGCGGAGCAAAAGAACAAAAACTGATATGCAGAGATTTACTTTAAAATAATAATCACGAATTTTCATGTGAAGAAAAGGAATCTGCAATGAGGCCCTGCAAAAACTGCAATTCCGCTGTGACATGCATTTCAGAACAGAAGAGCATAATTTATTCTGTGAGTTTCGTTGGGTGTAACATTAAACAACCCAGAAAGTATATTTCTGTAGATACTGACACAATTAAGCAACTTGCCAGCCATGCCTGTTCACTCACTCAGGAATTCCCCATTCATGCTGCAAAATAAATACAAACCCTGTAAAAATAAGGCTACAAAGCCAGCATGAATTTGCCTAACGGTTTAGGTACTTGGCTGTGTCTCTTCATTGTGTTATTATTTACTAATTTGCCAAATGCATACTAAATCATTCGAGCATTGCATGAGAATATGCACGTTTATCTTGAAATAGCTCTTAACATGTATTTAGTAGTATCTGTGCAAAATGATATCTGAATAGAAATTGTGTCATGCATTTCGCAAGATTTCAAAAGTCTTCGCCTCCCGCTCCAGTTTTAGCACATCTGCTTACCCAGCAGTTGTCCACAGATAGAGCAAATTTCTAAAAATAATGTAGGAGATGGGGACATTATGAGAAACATTATCATAGTCACAATCACAGTTACGTATAATTTTAAAACGTCAGACTACAAAATATTATTAAGCACAGTTTTCCCATTTTTATGCATTCTACTATATTGCGATTTGTAAATCGCAAACTGCCGGTGTGAAATAAAAAGAGCTATTTGCTAACGAAATCAATATAGCATTCCTATTATTTCTTAGTACTGTACCACAACCAAAATACTAAGTAACAACTGATTTACTGGCTGAAGAATGAAGGCAGTCACAGTGGACAAGAAAAGCTGGAGTGATTTGACAAAGAATGGCAGAAAATGTACATAAACTGTAGGGAATTTTACGTGTACTAACTATAGAACTGAGATTACAGATATAATAAGACTTACGAAAGGAATGTTGCGTTGCCGTAAAATCACAGTTAGTAGTTCAGTTTCAATTTACCGTAGCAGGGTATGTGTGTTTAACTACTTAGTTCATGTTTACATGTAATATAAGAAAGGAGCACCTTTGAATTCGCACTGTGACATAATGACAAACTTGACAAACAGATTTTGAGACACACATAGTAGCACTTGGAGAAGAAAGAAAACGTGTTTCTTTGTCATTTGCACTGGTTACACTAATGTAGCATTGTGAGAGAAGTGATATTTAGACTGAACTCACTCGCACGACACAAGTCGCTCAACAAAACCAAACGGACGAAAAGCCCACAGAGAGAGTCATGAATGAAAATGGTTTAATGGTTTCAGGTTTCAAATGCTCACAATGAAGGATATGACTTCACACAATGGAATCGCATAAAGTGATCCATAAAAAGCTCACTTACTGTTCAGAAGATATTATTATCTGAACAAGTGACATTACCTGTACTGCTCTGTGCACTCCACTCGGTTCTCTCACGGACACATACATAGCATTAGTAGAAACAGATCAATAGAAAATGTTCTAGCTGCCTCTGCTACTCTCAGTACACGTAGCGAAGCTGTAAATAAAACGGCAACCATATATGCACCAGCATGAGAAAGATGTAATGACTCGAAATAGCAAACCACATTACAATAGTAGATACCTTATCAGCATCAGACTCAGTTCAATGCAAAATACATGCAATTTACTATGTAAACATTGATTGGCTTTACCTACCTCTGAGTAAGTGCCTATGCTGAATGTGCGCACAATTGCAATTGTAAATATGTAAATCCACACAACCCAAACTGTTGTAGTCTGCACAAAGAAGTGCATTGAAAACGTTTACTTCGAAGCAATACTTGTTTACACGAAGGAGATCAATGCATATAAACAAGAGATGCCGTAAAGGATACTAAAATGCAATATCAATACTACATCAGACAGAGAATTCTTCTAAATCATTTATTCGTGTCCCTCAAACACTTTGCTCATTGTCACACTCTCAAACGACCAAACTCTCTACAGGGATCCAAAACAAGAAACTTGTGGATGGTCGTTTGTCGCATTCAAGTCTATCTCTATTTGCATTGGGCAATAAACGGAATGCAAATGCTGTAGTGCTTCTGTTTTGTTCGCCCATGCTAATATTGGCTATAAATAATTCAGAGGAAATCTGTTCAACACGCTAATTTCATAGACACAAAATATTATTTGACTATGCATACTGCATAGCACATTGTGCCCTTATATTGCAAGTAGATAGCTATTTCAATACAGCAGTAAGATGACAATAAGTTGACTATAGATAGATAAGGTCTATAATTCCTTATGAGACTAAGTAGGGAGTTGACTTTGGCTCCCTATACTACTAAACTGACTAAACTAACTAACAAGTTACAAATTGGATGTCTGCCATCGAATTGTAATGCAACTTAAAGTCTCTCTGCTCTATCTGTTGCTATACAAATTCTATATGCTCGCACAATAAGTTAGTAGATTCGTATAATTGTGTCGTGGACACTGCGTACCTAGCACTTGGAATAACATAAACGCTATCAAATTAGTTAGGGATATCAATACTAGAAGTAGGTACAGTGATATTTTGTCTGTATGTGTAAATAGGTAGTTGCAATTAGAGTGTGAGTGAGTGAGGTAGCTGAGAGTGTCACATGTGGTGCATACAGAGCAGGAGAGTGACAACACAAGGTAGACGAGTCCATATATTATTTTGTGCAGATACACTATTGTATTTACAATTACACTACTATATGTGTTACCTAATCTTGTGTCTCGTCTGGTACAAAATGGACAACGCAAAAACAGCACTTGCCACTTGCACTTCTTTCTATCCGATACCAGCTTTGCTTTATGCATCTGCTGTCTTATTGCAAACAATGTGTACCTATTTTAAATAAGACAACCGGCTGGTCACGGGCCAGACACTGTACTCTAGAAAACCTAGTTAAGAATAGTTTGCATGATCTCCAGAACAAAAGCCCCCGTAACTAGAAAATATATCTTTCAATTACAGTGCATATGCAAATTATCTAAAACCAATGCCTGCAAGTTTCTCTTTGCGTTACTCTACAGACAATCTGGAGTTAAACACATGGCGATGGTTTACTAAATCCCAAATATATCATTTATACCTTCGCAGTAATAATAATATGATTAATCTGGTTGTACTAGCACCTTTTGCTGCAATCATTGTATTAGAGTACAGAGGGTACAAAGTGTAGGCATAGTTTAGCAGAAAAAGGTACCAAGTGTTATGCATTGCATTATTCTCAGCAAGGTTCATGCCAACGAAATGAAATGTGTTCTACTTAATTGTATGCTCTGTTTTAATGGCTGAAACCTGTAGTATGTAAGTATGTACTTTGTGTAGCGACTCTGCGTTTGGTAACACATGTGATAGCGATCCGAAATAATCTGATTCAATTACTTTCCCTAGCATGATACCAATTGCCAATTTAAAGATAATTATTACCTTTTCATGACCTCACGAATTATTGATCTTGTTACTTATACCTGCCTGCTCTTATAGCACCATAGAAGGCAGTAGACAATGCACACATATGCTTCAGTGCTAAGAATACGTACCTAAAACTGAACTCATACCCCTATAAATCTCCATGCTATGCACATCTCTATATGGTCCTTCCACTCTATTCATCTATTATGCCAAATATATAGCCTCAGATTCCGCGTTAATGTGTGAAAATGTGTAAACCAAGTCGGGATAGACAGTGAAAATTACATGTAAATTAATGACTGAAGGATTTCTAACACATCAATGTAATATTTAGTTACCTATGTACCTACTCAGTATTATTAATCTGAAATATTGTAGCAACCGTACAAACCCATCTTTTTCTCTCAGAAATACACCCACTCACATAATCATCTAACCTGAATATTGTCGAGTGTATATTTTATGGTCCGAGACTAGATGAGGCTTTTGTTATGAGTTTGTTAGGTGTGTTGTGTGTTACAGTTCTGCAAGTGACCTAACTGAACTGAATTTGCGATGGTTCTCTGTTTTTACGAATTTAATAATTTGTGGTTTCGTTATTCTAGTAAAACAATTTCGTGCTGACGAATTGCCCTCTTCCTGTTTCACTGCTGCAGCTACATGAAGACGTAAGTTTGTTCTTTCAATCAAAATCTGCCGGACAAGCCAGACCATAAGTCATGCAGCCGAACCAGAAATCATTTTGCCCTGCTGAACTTTCGCACAGAGAATCAAATACGAATTTGTGTGAACAGAACGGGCTAAATTGCTTTGTGGTTATCCGTCTAAATTACAACAACGGCTTCTGTTTATCAATCTTGGAAATGTTCCTACAAGGAATACGCAGATATTTATGCAGAGGCAGTAGTCAAGCATGCTATTTGATGTTTCTTTGAATGAAGATCTTTTGTTGACTGATCTATAGCACCGAGCTGAAGTAGCATATTTACACAATCAGTAAAATGGCATTCTCCGAGTACACATTCATTATAGTACGATTTATGCGTGAGTCTACCGCTATAAATAGAAACTGTATAAGTACCAACTACATTTATAGCACATAAACGGAAATCTTAGGTATTGTGGTTGGAGCGTAATAATCATTTTATGTCTAGAAGGAATTTAGTGTGCGCAGAAATAAAATATACGTTTCCGTGCTATTTGAAGTCTCTAATCACCTTTCGGCCATAAATCGACTAATGCTCCTATACAAGTCCTACATCTACACAAATAGGGTCACTATGCCTATACGTTGATACTTAATCTGCCTAAAATTAGCAAAATCAAATGTGTAGTAGTAATAGGATGAGGGTTGTTGGCATCAAATTCAGAAGCTTTAGCTTGGATCGACTTGACACGAGATAATAAATGTGTGGGCTCACACAAATACTAATAGATATCAGTGGTGGAATGAGAAACGTGTAGGACAACCTTTGGCTTTGAAATCAATGTAATATTGCGTAACAAGTCAGAACATATAAAGTAGAGAGGGAAGGAAATTGAATGAGAGAGAGCGAGGCGTTGTCGGAGATTCGAATTATCGAGATGTGGACGTTGGAATAGTCTATTGGAGATATACCTGTACGTAGGAGAATAATATTATTATAAGCATACCCGCGTGTATGTGTTAAATCTGCTAATGTGCAAAGCTCTGCAATGTAAACTGCGGCGAGCTTCTACCAACTCATTAAAAACACGTCATTTCTCACAGAGTCCGTAATTATGGATTGCTTTAACAGCCACAGCAAGGAACGGCTGTCCAAATTCCGCTGAAGAGGCCGATGCATAAGCGGAGACCACCGGCAACAGCCGTCGAGAATACGCCTTTACAAACACAAGCTGGAATTCATTTGACGACAGATTATGGTTATAATTACATATTCCCACATATTCAAGTGAACAGCCTGAATAACTCTTACTCATTTAAAAAAAAGACAGTCCGGTCGAGTGTTCTGTTTGAGGGGGTCAAAGCATTAAGGTCAATCTTGCAATGCTCTCTGTGTGGATCGCTCTAGTAGGTGAGCAGGTGAGCATGACTACATATAATTACATGTAAGGAAGGTGAGGGCCTAATGGTTTACTTATTATGAGGATGGTGGAAGGAAGAAAATTGGATTACACAGGAACATTTGCAGTGAGTCACTCACTCCTCAAATAGACTTGAACTTTCATTAAAATCCCATTATGACAGATGCTTTTGAACTCAACTCTTCCTCACTTTTCACCTAAAGTCAGGAAAAGCAATTTACTCCCATTTATTTCAGCTCGCAACAAACACCTATGCGTATACTCATGCTCCATATATTTACACATTTCAGCACTGCTTAATGTTACATAGCTGCCGTGTTTCCGATTTTTGTCAGCCAACCGGCTAAAAATGGCTAAAATATAGATATCCTTAGGACTATCCTTGGATTATAGTAATACTGATTGCATATAATATGGTTTAAGAATATCAGCGAATATTAGCGATTTTTGAGCACGTGACCACTGGTTTTAAAACTTAATCAACATGCTAGCCATTTTTGCCACGCTATTTCAGCTGCTAACCGGGGGATGTTCAAACACTGATTTTAAGCCTTTCCATGCGATGCGAACATCTGACTGCGAATGGCTTTATAAACAGCACAAGAATTTCAAAGTGCTTCACACAGTTCCAAAGAATAGAGTTCCAGTGGATAGCATAGTATGTAAATAAATAGTATAGGCTGACTGAACAGCAAACGCAGCTGCGTATTATTATACTAGTACCCGATGGAGGTAGGTTAATGTGTGTGAAGCTGATCTGCAAGAAGCACATGGCTACAAATCTCATATTATTGACTTTCCTTGTTTAATACTTAACCTAATAATTCATCAGACGATCTAATGGCAATATATGCACATAAGTAATGTCTCAGTACCTAGTGAGCATACCTTATTAACTACCTTATGTCTACTCCTATAAGGCAATTAGAATGCAAAAGGCTGTTAAAACTTGGGTCTTAAAAACAAATGCATGTCAAAGACTGATAAGCGATAGTGAATGGCTATGCAGTCAGCATGCAGTGAACAATAAAACCAACTCTGCAAACAAATCAACCATTCTTTGCATTTATATTTCCACAGCTGAACTACGCACGTACACACACCTACCTACCTATATTAGAGGTATGTAGTGCACATGTAATATGTTGGTGAAGGAATGCCTTCTGTGATCCAGCATCGAATGTACACTAAGCATATTTAAGTGTCTCGTAGTCAAGAACAGCCTTTTTCTGCAGAAAAGGTAGATTCACAGGAGGATTTAAGGTATACAGAGCCAGAGTGTGTCTGACCCTGATGGTTGTGATGTAAGTGAGAGAAGCACTTATCGTTAGACACTCGGCTCGGAGCTCAATAGAACAATAATCATAATAAAGAAGGACATAAAGAGGAATAACAGCAGGAGATGATGAGATGCCAGAATTGAAAGCGAAACCAGAAGTTGCTTTCAAATGTTAAGACTACTGCTCCTGGCTGGAAAGTGACCATTGTGAATATATTACCTTCTGTTTTCCAGACGAACACAGAAAAACAAAAGGTATGTAATGTACACTTCAGTAACATCACCCTAGAACTACATACCTGTCTTAGACTTAAACCCAATCTCTGTCTGGATGCTCTACCATTTCACTCTACACGTATATCCAAGCCACACAGAGATGATTTAAGAAAGTCGTTCGGAACAGGCTGGACTCGCCTGGACAAGTTCTTGGGCTAGCTGGAGGAACTCTGTCACTGATTCCTCACTCTTCATTATTCATTATCAACCATTCTCAAGCATGATTCTTATCATTTACAGACTCCTAACAGAATTATATCCAGGGTCCATTTAATAAAACTGATATAATCCCATTTACAACAACATTTACAGATAAGCGACGACTTAAGCCTCTTTTCCGGTTTACATGCCATAGGGCAGGCACCAGTTGGTGGAGGTCTTAATGTCTACGAAATCCATTTCTACTGTTCCTCCCATTATATCCACTGAATCCAGATTTTAAAAAATTCAGCAATCCTGTTACTCTAGACTCACCTAGCCAGGCATCTATTCAGGAAAAATGGAACTGGATTCTGGATATCATTTAGATTTGTATTTCTTTTCTACAGAGTACAGGGTATTTAGTAAACAAAGGGAGTGTAAGAACTGTGGCTTACTTAATCTTTAAAGATGCAGCTGATACTATACTTGCGAGAAAACCATTTACTGCAACATTTTCAAATTACATCTGATTGTAGTCCACAGCAATTCACTTCAATATATTTCTATCGCCAAGCTAGCCAAACTTGCTCGTATTATATGATGCTAGGTACTTAGCTTAGCTACAAATAAGAGTTGACATTAATTGATTGTACACTTAAAAATTGCATCAGAAAAACTGGATTCGTTTTCTCGTTCGTTCGCAATAGTTTATGTTGACTTGCTGATTCAATTGCGAGGTGACAATAATATACACGTTTAATAACTGTGTGACTGCTCTGTGGACTTATGGGCTTGTATAGGAGTAAAAATACTGCATATGAAAAAAAGAGTTCATTTTGCGCTTTGATGATGACAAAAGACAAGGCTACTCATGCTAATCACTTCTTACACTAATATCTAACGATTAGCATTAGCATAACAAAGTGTTTGTGTTAGTATGCCTTGTTTAGAAAATGTGACAGTACTGAACATACATGTAGTGCAGTGCTTATTGGGTACCCACATGCCTACAACAACCTGACATCCATGCACTTATAAGGGAATCTCACACGAACGAACCAAATTGGACAAAAACGCCAAAGAAACCTTTTGCTCTGTTGACTTTACATGTCGTCGTATTTGTATTTATTACAGGGATTATGCTCTGGATGTTCGTAGGCTAAGTAATTGTATAACATCTGATTGTGCAATGCATACTGAACGTGCACGTGTGCAGTCTTGTCTCCAACTCAGCCCCCAAACATACATGCATAAATATGTATACCATATTATGCTCTGTGCTTTTAGAACCTTTTGTCATACGGTGCAATTTGTCCAGGGAACACTGAGATTTAATTGCACATAATGCTTATTATGTCTACAATTAATTCGTGTTGAATTAATTACATGTATGAGTTATGAAAGGGATTTGCATAATCATCGTTTACCTATGCACTTGTTTATGACAGAAAGCCTTCACCTTACGAGTTACCTCGTTCTATATTAATTGTGTTAATTCCGTCTGTCCTAAAAATTATTTGCGCTTCCCTCATGTTTATCTCCTACACTTAATCCTCCTACAATTATCGTGCAACTGAGATTTACTGACTGACACTTATCACATGCTAAGCTTATCAGTTATGATGGAATATCTTGTGGATAAAAAATATATTCATTTGGCAAAATTGAGGCTTAACTGTGGATAGACTTGGAGGAAACATCTTTTGATCTATGTTTTCAGGTAAAAAATTTAATGGCTAACCCGAAGGTGAGTTACCACTAAGTTCGTAGATAATACTGTCAATATTAATTAATTTTTGTGCATATAAAGTACTGATATTTTGACACTATATTATGACAACACCATTATTTTCATAGAATATTAGCACATTACAAAGAATTAGCTGACTACTAACATAGGAGTTGAATTCTGAGACAGATTTTACCTGCAATTACCTAAGATGACACAGTGGTTTTTACGCTTATTGATGAAGCACATACTTAACAAATTCTGTGCCTATAAATTCTATATTTATGTTCCATCTGCATTGTGGGCTGAGGTAAGTATAATAAATGTATGCACATAAATATTGTTTAGTTAGGTACATAATAATTATTTATTACACACTTTTTATGCTTGAGTAGTTAATAGTAGTGCTAGTTAGAGTAGAGATATTTCAGAACGCAATAATAATGATTAGTTACACACAACCGTTCTACAATTACTTATGTAAATAATGAATCCGTACAACTAAGCAGCAATGTGCCAAAGTTGCAATGCAGAGTTCACGAACAGCCAAATGAAATGGTTGAACAAAGTAGGTATGTATCTCCTAGTAGTGTAGTCAGGCAGGGAGTTTTCTTTTTCACGCTCTTTTAATAAGGAGATTCTATCTGCACCTACTGGGATGCATATCTTAGAGATAGAAGTGTATAATTACCCTCACAAAAATCTATACTTATGGTTGATTATTTTGACTTTGACGAATCTGCTCTTCCCATTCCCGCATCCTTCACTTCTTTCCGCCTAATAATTATTCATTACTCTTTTCTTGGACGACAACAGTTACCTTCTGTGCTCAATCCAGTATGCCCCTGACATACAATATTCCTTCCTTCTGTTTCCTATGGGATGGGTCGAAGACAAAAAATAGTCTTTTATATTCTCGCTACTTCTGAAATATAAACATTTTTTTCAGAATTTAAAAAAATCTATTCATTCCTCGTTTACACTTGGTACAAGTTGCATTTTTAGACCAAACTGTAGCATTTCAGTGGTTTTTGGTGTGATGTTGTGGATGAAGTTCTGCTATGGCTATGATGCAATGAGAGAGTTTGGCAGTGACTTGCTTTTGGGTTGGCTGTTTGACTTAGCCTATAATTTGGTTTTGTGTGAGGATTGGCTTGGATGGAGAAGTTGTCGAATAATGGTAAGGAAGTTTAAGAGTTTCGTTGGAAATTGTGCGAAGGGAGCGAGGTTGAGTTGTTGGGATATCACGAGGTAGCTTGGGAACTACATACAAAGGGTAGCATGAGGCTGCATAATTTATGATCTTTTATGCCGGCAAAGATTCATCATCTTTCTTCATTTCATTCCTTCGCATCTCACCTCATCTATTCCAATCCGACTTTCTGCTCCTGACTCTCTGAGGAAATAAGCATCCCTCAGACTCAGCGACTACATAATCCACCATTATTACATACTTTTAGTTGCTATGATGTCGACTGCATAAAACATACCCTTTCTTTATCTCTTCCGTAGACTAGAGAGATGTGTTTGTACACCCTATGATAAGGAAGTGAGCATTATTCGGATTTGTGTGTGACTCTGAATCTTAAGACTCGCTTAAAGAGTCGACCGGATTAAGAGCAAACAAAAGTTCAATGATTTGATAAAGGAGAGCGTGTCTAATAAATGCCAATGCAAGAGAGCGGAGCAAGGCAGAGCAATCAACTTTTCTATCACACGTGCTCCTGGATTTTACTTCTCAGCCACAACTCCTTATCCCTATCTATTTAACTCCGCTGCTAGTTCTCCTCTTATCAAATCCACATAAAAACGAAATCAAATACTCCAATATATCTTTCGCCCACCTTCTTCTACCGAGACGCATGCTATTTAATCGCACACAGATATGCACGTGTATGCTACATACACATAAATAAATACATTTCATACACACACTAAGTACACTGCATATCATAACATAACTGCAGATAACATGCCATTGTAGCAAATGTGCAGCTAAATATAGCCAAAAACAAAAAACATGTCAGCCTGTTAAGTACACAAATAGGTAGACTTTGCAAAGAGGGATTTTGACTAAACGCTCCGACTATCAAGAATGAACTTAATAGCATAACCTGCCACTGTAGATTTAGATAACTGAAACAAAAACAATAATACACAACACGTACATTCACATTTTCTGATACCGTAAATCATCCAGAAACATTCACTTAAATGTAAACAGTTAATCCCTATAAAAGTCAACACCGTATTTATTCCACTAAGCTCTAAGTAGGAACGAACCTTTTGACAAAACTTGCATTTAAGTACGAAAAATAATGACATTTTGAAGATCTCCAGAGTTAAGTGAGGTGCAGTAGTAAGCAAGGTGATAAATAGGCCAATTAAAACTGAATCTTGACATAGTCAGTTACAGATAAATAAATACAACACAAATGCT
>JABASH010000594.1:0-37195 GCA_019776445.1 Tomocerus maximus | reverse complement strand
GGTTATTTAATTTTCGAAATTTTTATTCGTGAACTCCTTTTGTCTATTTATTGATTACTTAATGTACAAAAATGTGCGATATGCATGCTGGAGGCACTCAAATGTTATATTGCACCAGATATTATCTCACCCCAAGGAGATAGGATGTACATAAATAGAGCAAATTGCGTGTATCTATATCTAGTAAAGAAGATGGTTCTTATTTCATTTTGGTCTCGGTGCTCTTCTTATGGAGAATAGAGATATTTCTTTATGAAGACAGCAAGCAGACTCCATGGAGTATGTGAATGTCACCACTGAATTTATGGGAAGGGAAAAGTTGCCCAAATGTTCAATTTCCTTCTGGTCTATGTCATACGCTAAGAATCGTTTGGGATTTCTTCCTATACTTGTTATCACTAAATGGCTATAACACACTTGGCGAGTTTGTCCTTACGCTTTTCTTACTTTCGTACTTAGATTAGCTTTTACTGAATAACAGTCAGGCCAAGAACAATAGATTGAACGGAGCGTGCAAACGAAATGCTAGTCCCCATCTATATCTCAAAAATATACAACCGTATTAAGCAAGGGCACCGTTTTAATTTATAAGGACAAGTCAACCTAGAATCGGTTGGTATTTGCTTCTCCTTTGCATTGTGCATATAATTACCACACAGATTATAATAACCGAACAGGATAATGTCAAAAGTTCAAATTGATGTTAAGACTGTTAATGTCAACCAACTTTCCTTTATTTTACCGTCCATTGCAAACATTTACCGACAAATCTCATCATAATCGGTATTTACTAGGGCAGTTATGTATTTTGCTAGGTAAATATTTTCAATTGTTCAACATATTGATTTGTTACTTCAAAAATTAAGAGGATAAACAAAAATCTCCATCTTAGCACCTACCATATAAGTACATAAGATTTTTGTGTGGTAGGCTGTTATGTCTGAGAGACACAATAAAGTCAATGCAATACATATAGTATAGATTATTCGGACCCATACTTTTACAAAACAACTAAACATAATTTGAAATGAAAATAATTTGTTGGAATTTCCTCCTATTTTGCCTATTTACGAACTCAGTGTTCCTACTCTAGATGACGCAGAAAATTTGAAAGTTGTAACTTAATCTGTTTGAAAGTTATCGTACATGCAAATTTCGGGACGGACAGGGACAGACAGATATAGTATTCACATGCAGAACTGCAAACAACTCTGAATAACCAATAGGATATAGAAAAACAAAAAGAGGGGGTAAATACCGCAAAAAGCTGAGGACCTTTCGTATAAGATTTGAATTCTAATCTGAGTAGGTACCTACCAACTTCCTTCTCAAGAACCATTGTACATCCCTGTTCCTCTGCTTCGTGGCTGTAGGACCTACCTAATAACAATGAACAGATAAGTATATCTCTTGTATTGAATCGTTAGACTTTTCTGAAGAAGTTGTCGAAGGATTGTAAATTCTGTCTACATTATTTGCAGAACACAGTAGGTCTACTTTTGGTATATCTGTATTGTTGGCATTTTATTTAGTTAACGAGTGGAAGAAGGAAGAAAGAGGGTGGTAGCCGTAGCATATCTTAGTTCACAATTTCGCATTCCTCCTACCAGAAATTGTTTAGAGACAAGTTGCAACATTTGAGTTGCATGAACGATTTATTTACGACCAGAAAAGAATACAAAGTACCTTTAAGTGACTCAATTGAATAGTTCTACCATTTAGACAGCAAACCATTCAAAAAACAATTCTCCGTTTTAACAAATTAACATTGAAAATCATATTCTTAGTCATCAGCACAGAGAATTATGCAGTAATACTTGATGGCCAAGCCCAAACATATTATATGCATGATAGGTACTTTAATAAACAGTAATTAAATTTTATTCCGTACTTTACACACGGAGCAATTTTATTGGTAAGATGTTAGTAATTCTATTTATTTTATACTAGCGGTATACCCAACATAGCTCGTAGATTTGAGTACGCGTGTAGATTCGTAAAATATGGGATAGTACTCAAATGTACGCAAAATTAAAAACAAGCCTCTGAGCAGCGTAGTTTTCTTTGAGTACATCCGAGTGAGTACTAAACCACGACTGATGGAAATAGTTCGCGGCAACCAAAATTGAAAAAATTCTATAGGTTTCAGACTAGTCGCTTACACTTCTACTCAAATCTCGAATCTACACTTATATACTCAAATCTAGTCGCACGTTGGGTGGACCCCTACTATGTTCTATGAAAGGCAGAAATAAAAGTTTGGACTTGAACTTTTCCTTACTTAGCAGACACACTATCGCTGCTTATTTTTTCGTTTTTTGTACTATGTTGTACTTCCATATTCTGGCGAAAGGTTTATCAATGGCACAAATGCCTGCAGCCGTTACTTTCACTCGTCTTCACCATCCCTTAATCATTTACTTTTCCTCAAGGTACCATTGTATCCTTACAGTAACCACCAACTTAATAAACAGCGATTGAGACTACTTGAATTTGACTTGCTTAGGAAAAAGAAACTTCTCATAAGATAACTCGGAAAGTTATTCTAACTTCCAAAAATTAGAATTTCGTTTAAGTATACATTATTACAAAAATATTTTGCGTTAGGGAAAGACTAATTTTAAAGATAAGCAGACAAAGCGTATCTGTATATTACACATCCCTAAGTAGAGTCGTAAAACCATTACGGATAGTTAATTTGATGTTAGTAAAAGTTATAAAAATATTTTTTGTTTGCAAAATGTTTGTCTCACTTATGAAATAATATTGTCAATAGTTCAGAATTGTGCATGGATAGGTTGCTGAAGGCCACTGTTGCCTATGGTACTACTGTAATCTAACTAAAATACCTTAGTCATCGAATCACTAGCAATACCAATTGGTATTTCTTTATGGAACTAAAATAGATTGGACTGTTGGTGACCCTGATAGTTTCTTATCTCTACAGATATGCTACAAGGTCCACAAAAACTCTTCGACTACCCAAATTTTGCCTAAAATCTAATTCTGCCCAAATCAAAGGTATTAGCTATCAGAACTAAAATTTAGACGATATCTCAGATTGGTTTAACCTGATCTTGTGGCTGGATATTAAGGAAACGCGTGCTTTAATTCGGTTGATGGTTAGTGCGCATAGATAACATAAACAGTCGGTATACAAGAATGCTTCCCCCCTGTAGGATTCTTGGCAAAGACTTTAAGTTGCCGTCAGTTCTTAAGATTAGTAGTCAACTCAGTCAGACTAAGTATTGTAGTCAGATCAGATAGCCTACTCTGACTGTGGATGGATTGAGATCAACTCGATCAGATCCGCCGTTTCTTCTGCTATTCCTTGCAGTGCCCTTTTCCGGTGTTTCACTCAGAATGTGATAGTTCGGGAGAAAACTTTGTGGAGCAACGCTGCAAGTTACAGTTAGTTCCTTGGAACTGCGTAGGTACCATTCCTCTCCAATTTAAATCAGTTACTATTTCTTCTTCTGTAGTTCAGTTTCTTGTTCGCATTTATCTTACACTACTAATATAGAAAATAAATATCTTTCAAAAGTTACAAAAAAGCGCATGAAAAACGGATGAAATATTCCAAAGAACCTTCTACGACCGAAATAATAGAAAATAAAGACAATTTTAAAAACGTTTTTGGTGGTTTTTAAGGGAAATTGGTGGTTGAAGTCTTCGACGTAATAATTTTCTACGCGTTTAAATATTGAGATTTTTAGCCCTAAGAATGGAGACCTAATACTGCATTTATTGAATTTTAATTTCCTTAAAATGCGGACTAAGTGATCAGTGTATCGAATTCGTAATGAGCTACACCGACACATATCTTGTAGAAAAATTACGAGAGATCCTATTAAGATTATATCCAACTCCAGTAACGAACCCTGTGAGATATTTTGATACATTAGTGACGGGTGACAGTGAAGTGGATCCTAGCAGTTCAATTGGCATTACAGATGGAAAAGTGTCAGACTACAGCACACAGTCATTGTTAAATCTACAAAAGAATGGCTCTTTTAACTCAAATGAAACTAGTTTTATTGTCGAGGATTCGGATCATACCAGTTTCTCAGAACCTAAACAGAACATTACTTCCATTTTATACGAAAGATCTGATAACCTTCCTAGCCCTCGTGAAGTTCAAAACAAGGACGATACTGCATTGATCAAAAATTTGCAGGAATTCATTGACGTGCTTAAAATGTCATTAAATTCAGGCATATCATCGGATGGCAATAGTATTCCTGGACCCGGAGGTGTCCCAATGGACAACTCGGATTTTTCTGGCTTCAATTTAACCCTTGACGACATCAGTGATTTAAATAATTTGCTGGACTACGAAAACAGTTCCTCCGTATCGTTTAAGCATTTAGTTATTATTGTTTCTTATTTTCTTATAGCTTGTGTTTCCATAATTGGAAACTTGTTGGTTGTGCAGGTATGAATAATTAAATATAACATGTGTGCAGTAAATCTTAGGCAATTTTTAGTTAAATCTAAAATTCTGTTGCAGTTGGTGATCCGCAGTCGAAGATTGCATACGTTAACTCATGCCCTTTTGGCTAATCTTGCTGTAGCTGATTTATTTATGGCCACTCTTAATATCCCATTTAGTGCTGCAAGAGTCATATTATCAGAGTGGCCATTTGGAAATTTTCTTTGTCAAGCAGTTCCTTTTGTCCAAGTTACTTCTGTCTATGTTACCTCCATTACAATGGCTGTCATAGCTATCGATAGATATCAGGCAAGTTTCATAAGGTTTACATTTAACTAATTGCAATGTTCACACCTTAATGTTATGTACCTTCCACTCTTACGTATATAGGCACGTTTCAAGCTATAAATACTTTAGTTTCACTACCTACCACTATTTCAGTTGATGTAATTTAATTTTGAAAGGTCATCATGAATCCACTTGGTCACCGTATGAAAAATTCTCAAGGCGTTTTACTGGTCTTTGCTATATGGACTCTATCGGCAGTGCTCTCATTGCCGTATGCTCTTCATCACAAGGTAATATTGTTAAACTTGGTTCTTTTCGTCGTAAAGTATGAACAGTTCGGTTGTAGCCAATTGAAGACACATGGAAAACAATATGCAAATGTAACATTTAGCATCTAAAGATTGTAACCAAAAACTTTTCATATGTAGTAACAGAAAAATCTAAGCATCTGAAATCGACTGATCCAGTTATATTAATTTATTATGTCAAAAAACCTCGTTACATAATCAGGAAATCTAAAACGTAGTAATAAAACAAATAGCTAAATGCAAAGATTCTCCTCTACAGATGCTAAATAGCAATTTTATGATCAGTAGATGCAATATTTTCTCAGTCAGTTTCACAAAACCCTACTTGGAATTGTTTGCCTGCGAGACATTGGAAACAATATATAAGTATACTGAAGACAGATAGTCAAAGAACCATAGTTTTTCTGAAAGTTGCATAGAGAATGGTAATTCATAGGTACAGTTCTATCCAGTGATTAATAACCATTGTGAAAAAAATGTCTTATAAACAAATTGGAGAATTTAATGGCATCCTTTACGCTGGGATATCATAGAACAGGTAGGCACACATAATACTTTGCCAACTATGAGTGTCTCCAGTTAAAAAATTAAATATTTCTCGTCTTATGCAATTATGATTCTCGACTGGGTATCAAGTGGCATGTCAACTCTAGGTTTCCAAAGGATACATCTTCAATGTGAACACCCTATATGCATAGGCAGATGATATTTCTGCAGTTTCGGGGAAAGTTCTCATCAGGATAAGGCAGAATCAAGTGTAGCGTGTAGTTCTGTGGCAAGAATCTTGAATTTGAATGAAATATACTATGCTTCATAGTTTAATTGTGGCTCAGTATAGCTGGAATCTTTTAAAAAAGCAAATTCAAATGAAAGTAAAGCGTAACGGAACAAGGAAAGTAAGAATTAGGTAAACGCATTATAATATTATGGAGTTTCATAAGAAACAGATCTTATGGAAAGTGAGACAATATCTACTTTACATTCCAAGGCTGTAAAATCTCCATTTCGAGTAGAATTACAGGAGTTATGTGCTACTGTCCCACGGAACACATTTATAATACGAAATTACGAGGCTATTGTACGTAGTGAAATGTATATAAGAAGTCTACTCTTTGCTTTCGCTTCAGTATTGTTTATAAAAATGTACGTACTCTTTGCATTTTGTTAGTATACTATAAGACATAAGATGTTTAGTGTCGCTTTCATGTGATAAAAACTTGTGCAAATCTGCAAATAGTTTTATCAGACTCTAAGTACTTTATTACTACCTACTTTACTGTATAACACAACATTGAATGCATGAATTGTGAAGATGGAATTTATTCGATATACATCTATCATATAATTATCCAACTTCGCATAAATGAAGCTGCAAAAGTTGCTTAGCAATGCAAAAACGATATCTGGGTTAGTAAAGAAATAGGATTACATCATAGCTGCTCTGCATGCCAAACTATTATTGAATTGTTTATCTTTTGTTATGTTGCATTCCAAGGGATACCCAAAATAAGTTATACTAAATATTATGCTTCAAATGTCTACTGGCGTAATTCAGGTCAAAAAGATGCAAACTATTTAGTAATTGTTTATGAAGCACAAGAGCAAAATTTCAAATAATATGTCACAGATAAATGAGTATGAACAACGGAAATAGCAAATTCAAACCAAAAATATTCTTCATACGTAGAATTTTAGTCTAATTAATAGTCCAATGGGAAACTAACATGTTATTTTAAGTCTTGGAAGTAGATCTCCGAAGGAATGAGGCCTTAAGGTTAGATTGTCTCTGTGCTATATTTATTAGTATAATAAGATCACTCTATAAGAAATAAGAATTGCCAATAAACAACTAAACTATAGACACTTATTCTGGAATGTAATGCTATCAACTCATCGAGCTTTATATTAAATTTTATGGTTGACATTTATTTTTCATAAATAAGCTTCTCATTATTTCACTACTGACTAGCCAACAGCCTACAGCGTAGCTACGACCTTACATTCTGAAGGCTATCTTTTGGAAACAGTTCTCAAACAATGCATAACTTATAATAAGACAGCAAATTCTCTTATCAAAAGACAGCAGCTCTATCCAACAATTAGCATACTTACCTCACACCGTTCAAATTCAATTCCGCAGAACTGCAGGAAGATTCTCCATTTCTCATGCCAATTAAATCTTTGTCATATTATATTCGATGCAATTCCAGTATCATAAGGAACAGTCCACAGTAGGAATTACAATCATGCATGCCTAGTATTAATTAATATATTCCCCATTTTTTCCAATGTCTCCAGTCTCTTGCTTACCATCATTGCTTCTAATAATTATTCGTTCACGATTTCTGGCTGGTTATATTGATATTTTAGCCCAGTGTCTCCTAAGACGTCTTAAAATTAAGATTATAAGCAAAAACATATATATTAGGTATATGGCACAGGATAGGTATATATGTCCCCAATCACGCAATACTAGAGCAATATAGCACGGAATATTGTGTTCTGGGCATTATTGACAATTTTTTTGAATGTGTTCTACTGTATTCAGGTAGTAGTTACTGATTATAATGGTTAAAATGATGGTGGCCAATGAAGGACTCCTAAATGGGAATCACTCCTAAGAGGACTACCTACAGATAATATGACCAGCAAATACTACGTGCAAGCTGCGTCACACAATACAACCTTAAGACTGATTTTCTGTTTACTAACCATAGCGATATTGAAAATTAAACTGATCCGAGAGTTATTCAAAGATTTTGTTTGGAGAGACTCTAAAATAGTTAAAAACATTATCTGGCATTGGAAAGGATCTTTTATTTATAGAGATCCTTAATATGTAGTAGGAGTAATTTCTTTCTTGTCTTTTTAGGAGTAATTTCTTTCTTGTCTTTTAGGAGTAATTTCTTTCTTGTCTTTTAGGAGTAATTTCTTTCTTGTCTTTTAGGAGTAATTTCTTTCTTGTCTTTTAGGAGTAATTTCTTCTTAGAATTCGGTATTGGACAGCAACAGTAGAAATGATTTTGTTTATAGGTTGTGACCATTTTGACTGTTCGGGTAGTAGAGAGATGTCAATCTGAATTTGGATCTGTTCGAGCTCGCCAGTGGGTAACTGTAGCAACTTTTCTAGCCCAGTATCTCATTCCACTTCTATTCACAACCTTTTCATACGTGTCCATAATGATCAGGTTAAAGAAACGTTCATCGGGCTTAGGTAAGACAATGTTGTTTACCAGGTGAAATAATACTATAACGATTATTAACTAAAGTATGTATTCTACTAAATAAACATGTTATGTATTTCCTATGTATCAAAAAATGAAACTCTCGTTTCTTATTTTTGTTCTCTGCTGAATGCTTTTTGTGGATGATGCAAAATGGTTCTGTGGGCATTAATTGAAAATTGGGTTTAGGATTTACAACTCCGAGACAAGTGGCAGCTCAATCTCGGGCGAAGAGAAAGACGATAAAGATGTTGGTGCTGACAGTCATATTTTTTGCAGTTTCATGGGCGCCTATAAATATTTACCATCTGCTTACTCATTTCTCTCTGGTTCGCCACAACTCGACGGCGATTCTCATCTGTCACCTGATTGCCATGTCATCTTCCTGCTACAATCCTTTTATCTACTGCTGGCTCAACGAACATTTCCGTAGGGAAGCCTTAAAGTGGCTCCGGTGTTTCCGAACAAGACGCTCGCCCGTTGTGCATCCGGGCATCGAGGTAAATGGAATGCTTACCCGGGCAGATCTTCTCTGCAGAAGACACCCTTCGACCACATTGGTCCACACTATGAGTTTCCGCTCTCATCACCCCAACCAAAATCAGAGTTTCCAACTTGGAAATATGACTACCAACTTGAACGTCAATGGCAATCCCCCGCCCACCCCGCCGACTTCCAGCAGAAGTGCGGCCTACAAACCAGAGCTCCTCTTTTTGGCGGAATCACTTCCTGTCCTCTCCGATATCGAAGATGAAGAGGATTGTGAGGCTGAGAAACCGGTGGATGAATCTCAGCGGGGCTATGTGAAACTCCAAATCAGAGACACGCCGCAAGAAAATGCTAACGCTTCCACCACCCCTCAGGAGATTAGGGATTCTATAACCGAGAATGTGTTAAATGCAAGTTTAAACTCCCGTATTTCTTTGAATCACGTCGAAATCGAGCCTGATCGTTTGTGTGGCTTTAGAAATAGTGAAAATATTCTTGTATCATCAAATCTCAAAAATAAATTCATCTCCGACTGCACCCTCAATGTTGGCTCTAACGCAAAAGTCATTTCCGACAGTTGGGGCCGTGGCAATAGTAGAAGAAGTGTTAGTTGTGGGGATCAAGTTTAAAAATATCCTATTGTGTGTATTTTCGTTATTATTAAGTGAATGCTACATATAGTAAAAGTAAATTACATAAAAATATTTGATAGATATTAAGTTAATATTTTAATCACCAATCTGCTGTGTTGTAGACTAATCAAATGCATCATGTAAAATATCCTAATGTGACTCAGAATGAAATTTGAGAAGAATAATTCCCTTGGTAGGTAGGTAAATGCATTGCAGTAAATGTGGAGATACTTAATACATATAATGCCTGTAAAATGGTATTCGTTAACATTGACTTCATTAGGATTGTATCGTGGATGTCCACAATTTGGTTGAGCTCATTACAAACATTATTTATATTATTGTATAGGCATGTACCAGCAGCGAGATAGACCTATACATCACAGATATTACACATTTGCATTTATCTATACGGATATTCATGACTCTATATTTATGGCAAGCACAAAATAAAGGAAAATGATGACAAGGATTTTGTTTTGTGTTGATGGCATTATTCAGATTGCTGCTATTGTGCTAATGCTTGCAACGTCTGCTATTTATTCTCTGATGCAAATATCTAAAATACTTTTGTCACTTTTCTGTCACTCTGGAAATAAGTTCAGTTTAAGAATTTTAATGTGTATATTATCAAAGCAGTATTAGTAATACAAATAAAGATACTAAAGTGTTGTCTTACTTCATGCCCTAAATTAAGGTATTTGGTATACGTGTATATGTATGTGTTCCGTATAATTAATACTTGTGCTAAAATGAGTTGCTACATGTAATTCCCTAAATTGGCCTATCTATGTGTAATTACAGGAATAATAAATTGTGTGCCATCACTGCGGGATGTGGAAATTGTAATTCTGAATTATTTTATTCTAATGCAAAGAAGCTTAAATAAGATAATAGTGTCCCATAACTAATAGTTTTTATTTAGGATCCATTTGTCACAAAATTATATTTGCCAGTTCCCTGCTTCCAGTATAAGTAACATAAGTATAAGTAGTCAAGTCGTACCTATACAGGTAGCTAAATTTACCTATGGCAAAATTAAAAATATGCAATGTAAATCTATCTAACTTATGTTTGTCAAAATATTATTAGCAATTATTAACGTCGAGCGTCCAAAAAGAGTTGGTGTGGCTTGGGAGCTAAAGTTACGCCACAGTCAGGCAAATCGTCCTGATTAAACTTGTAGCCTTTTGGTAATGTAATTTTAAAATTGTTGACAAAGTTGGCAAAAAACAGTTGAACTATACTTCGACCCATTTCTTCTCCGACGCACACTCGTTTCCCTGTAAATTAGATTAATATTTTTTAAACACGATCCCAATGCTAATAAATTCAGAAAATATGAACGAATTACCTGTTTGGAATGGTATGAGGTTCTCCGTGTATCTGACGCTTCCGTCATCATAGAGATGTCTATCAGGAATAAAATCGTCAGGTCTCTCCCACAAACGGTTATCACGGTGAACAGCCCACAAAAGTGGGACAACCATGGAGCCTTTTGGAATCCAGTAGTCTCCAATTTTTGTTCTCTGTTGTCAAAAGTAAAAAATAAGCGTTTGCTGATTACACTCTAGGACTTGGATGCATACCTCAGAAGTTCCATGAGGGATTCCCATAGGAACGACGGTTCGGTGACGCCAAACTTCCATGATGACAGCTTCAGTGTAGGGTAAGTCACGGAAATTTTCAAGTGTCACATCCTTTCCACGACCGACAACTTTTTCCAGCTCTTTGGCAACTCTTTCCTACATTGGAATACAAAATGATAATTCCAACTTGAGATATTAAATATGTTTGTGTGGGCGTGGCGTATGTACCTGCACTTCAGGATGAAGGCCCATGTAGAGATAAAGCCACTTGAGAGATGTAAGAGTAGTGTCCCAACCGGCGCTCATTAAATCAGCCAGAACATGGTTAATCTGCTCCTTTGTAAATGTACCTCGATCTTTTCCGTCTCTTCGTTTAAGCTAAGCATAAAGTCAGAAATTTATTCTTACTATTTCTATACAAAATATTTCTATATTTGCTTACTTCTACTAAATAGGCATCGACAATGCATCGGATGTTATTATTTTCCATAGCAGCAGTTTCTTTATCCATTAATTCTTGGTAAACTTTGTGAGACTTTTGCTTCCCTTCCAAAATAGTGTTCATCAATTTGGTATACTTGGAAAATCGTCTGAAATAAAATAGCATCATGTATTAAAAATTTTAGCAATTAGCAGTGTTAAGTTTTAAATCTATTATTTATGAAATCAAAAAATGATTTCAAGTTATAAGATCGTAAGTAAAGATTCAGGGAAAATGTGCCCAAAATTTTGATGCCGTGACCAGGATTCGAACCTGGGTTATTGCGGCCACAACGCAATGTCCTAACCACTAGACGATCACGGCGGAGTTGATAACCGTCAAGTATTTTCCCATCAAAAACTTTGTTCACGTTTAAAATGTTCGTTTATTTTAGTCTTTAACTTATATATTCCTAAAACTTCTGTCACGCTACAGAAAACACTTGTGGTTTAATCATTTTTTCTTGTCTTTACCTTACGGCAACTTTTATCTCACAATGATTCCCAAATTCCCAAAGTAGGCACTCAAACCATACCTTGTGGGTTATACGGAACGGTGCAAAGCACTAAGCAATGCATACGATGCTTGCATGTATTTACATTTGAGATATTTTCTGTAAAAAGTTAGGAAGGATGTACCTGAGCCAGGGAAGAAAATTTAAGTTGCCTGCTATAGCCATCACTTTAAACCCATCTTCCAAAAGAGATTGCAGGTAAACCCAAGTAGAATCATCTTTTTCCAAACGACTGCCGACGATCATTTCCATTATTAGAGAACCTACATTGTGCCGTAAAGATGGAACGATATCTTGCTCACGCCCGGTGTTCATTTTCACATCCTAAAACAGGCACAAACTCTTTTTAATTGCATCTCCATTGCTTTTTGCGTGTCTTACTAACCCATATATACATAAAGCGCCTGAAACGTATCTTCGATGTGCTACTCGCATTAACTGAAAGTTCATTGATAAAATGCTTTAATCAAGTGTTAGGATCACCTTAAGAAAGTCCTTGACACATGCGGAAATTCTATCTTCAAGAAGAGACCGTTGAGATGCTCGTCTGGGGACAGCCAGATCATTTAGGGTTGTGGACACAAATCGATTGTGTTCTTTCCATACCTCTCCTTCTGAACAAAATAATCCTGCAAGATATTAAAAAATGCTTCAATTTTTGTCACAACCATTTATCCCTTATCGTAATCCATAGTCGATTCAACAACTTGCAACGGTTGTCTTCCAAAGGTCATTTTTGAATGAGCACAGCTTTATTTATTTAGTAATTATTTAATCATTTAACTTATATGTACAACTCAATATCATGTAAATTTATGAATGCCTACTATTATGCATGTTCCTTATTCGTTTAAATGGTAATAAAATAATACTTGGTTTACTTGCATTCGTATAATTTGACCTATACTTTTTAACCAATTAATAGAATATTTATTTTATGCATTATTGGCGATTCATATAATACTATAGATTCGTTTGTTTATCTCAGCCTAATACTGTGTAGTTATAAGGCTCACTATTTTTCTATAAGTATATACATACTAGGTATACCGTATCTAAGTACATAAGCAATATATTATGACGCATTTTTTTTTAAAAATATTCAAGAGTGTTGCTGATTTTATGGTTATACTTAGGTAAGTTAATTTCATAATTTTCATAATTTTTGCATATCCAACAATCCAACTAAACCATCTGGTATTAGTAAAATAGAAATATTGCAATTGTATCTAGTAAATCTAAACTCAATTCACATTCATGGTAAAAATTGAGTCTAGCCTGATTGGAACTACTAGCATGTGCCAATACTTTTGATTTTGTGATATAGACACTAATCCCAAATGTATTGAACAAGCCCTGCTATTGACTTCGTTTACTTCCTTCTGAATTCATTGATTATTAGCTGGCATGTGCTACATAAGCGTTGAACACCTAGATTTGCTAGTAGCATTAGTAAGTATCTCAGAATTAATGAATTACAAAGGAGCCGTTTTTCATGATCTTAAGTATGTAAAACTGTGTATCCTTGTAGAAACAAGTAAATCGGGTTTTAAGCCTGTCTTTTTGCTACTTCTACATCTTGACTCTACAGGATTGGCTTCCTAGCAAAGCGACTATAGGCACGTATACACTATACACTCACGATACGACGTTCAGAGTGATGAAGAAATACTAGAACATAATATAATCTTACTTATGTTCAAAATATTCAGCACAATAAGAATATAGTCGTTGATATGCACAAGAAATAAGCATATAATTATCGCTATACTTTCTTATTTCCACAGTGCAGGTTGAAAGGTCTGCATTTCTATCATATTACGTCAAAAGACGCTTATTCATATTTGTATTCGTACCATACTTGGAGTATAATACAGTCAGTACAGTATAACACAGCATTGCCCTTTGGTTCTTGCTAGGAATGAGTCAGTATATACTTGCCCTGTATTGCCCTGGTCCAAATTCGCGATGAAAAAAGTAGTTGTACAACATAAAAAGTGCATCTGTCTCCACTCTGTTGCTTCATTGAATGAATTTACCGTAATAATGTAAATTGCATGGGATTAGCCATTGGATTATAGTTGCCAAACTCATAATGGCCAGTTTCCTATGGCAAGCCAAGTTGAGACAACTCTATACGCAACGCAATCGTAGCATTACTTGCAGGGTGAGTAAATGTCTCTCAAAAGAGATGAGTCTGCAATACCAAATAGTAAAACAGATAATACTGACATGAACTGCTGTGGGTCAAGTTTTTCTGCATTTCTCTTGGTCGTATCAGAACCATTGGACTGCTTGTAATGTGTACGTACGTGTTGGTAAAAATCCCAGTGGTCTGTAAGAATAAGAACTGACAGACAGTTGATCTCTACACAGAAATGTATAAAAACCTACCTACATACGAATATAAAAAGCGTAATTAGAGATATTAAGTGCAAGCTTATGTAGTTATTTATTGCACGGGAATTCTTCACAGTTCATACTTATGCTATGACATGGACAGTGGGTTTTATTTAAACGTTTTCTTATTTCTGCCATAATTTCTTATCTTGAAAACTAATCTCCTTCTTTACGCTCTGTTGATGTCAAGACTTACTTATTTACATGAAAATGAACGTAGGATCTTTCTTACACATTATTGTACAGTTCTGTAGTATCATGATGCATGTGCACACAGATAAGTTGTACTGCTGGGTACGCATTTTTATAGTTTATCTCATTAAGGTAAACATTTAAACGACTATTTGTATGTTCAGCTGTACATTGTGTTATTATTGCAGGTTATTACACTGAAAAATACTTTTACATGTAAAATAAGGCAATGAAATGTTTTGCGCACACGCATGCGGGAAATAGTAATTCAGTAAATGAATTGCAAGTCCCCAAATTTTACACATTATCTCCAAATTATGTTTCAGTCAGAGAATTTCGTCAACGGAATTGCATTTTAAAACTAAGTCATTGAAAATGTTTGCTATGTGAATTTGAAATCTTAAATTGTGTAAGAAGAGTCTCACCTTTTCCATTCATGATTCCGTGGGTGAGAAAAAGAGGAGCCCTTCCATTGAAGGCATCTTGGTTGAGTGCTTGCTTAATGAGTTTGATATCGGTAACAACGACCGTATAAATGCTTCCCAGTTGTATACTATAAACTCTGCCGTATTGCTGTGCTAATTCCGCTAAGGTTAAATAAGGAGCTTTCGAGTTGAGAAAAGGCAAATAGCCGAAAAGAGGGAGACCCATAGGACCCGGTGGGTAATTCTTGTCCCGAATATCCATTATGGCCGCACTAACTATCACAATGGTGATAAACGAGAAAAATATTTTGTCGAAGTTCGCAGCAAACATTTCACAAAGAACGTCCCACATTTTGGCTGATAATATTTGCACTCCGAGTCAATTTAAAAGCACTTTTTGAAGACCTGAAAATAAAATCCAAAATATTTTCGGTGGTTTTGGGGTCACTTGCCTGGGCCCAACAAAAGGTTTCTCTCAAGAGAGAAATTATCTTCCGGATATGAAGATAGGAGCAGACGAGGATCTCTGTCTGCGGACCTCGTTATTCTTGCAACCAAACTGATGTGAACTTTGCTGAACTCAAAACAACAATCTCACCTGAAAGAATTTATTTGTAATTTGCAATATTACATTATATGTGTTAGGAGGGTATCTTGATTCTACGCAAATATTATAAGCCTTGTGGTTTGTATCTGCCTACTTGCACCCAAAAGACCCAAAAGCCAACCATGCATCTCGTCAGTCAAGTACTTTCACGAAGTCCTTCCCTTCCTTACGGCTTTTTTGCCTACCTACATGCATGCACAAACATATTTATGTTATACACTGACCAAAACACAAACCTAGAGGGACATGGCGAATCTCTTCCATTGATAAAGCCACCTAACAGAATAGTCAAACCCTCCACGTCTCTTTGATACAATTATGATCCTTCCAACAAAAGGTGAGCAAATATCTAAAGGTGATTTAGACGTACAAAAACAAGAGTTATTTATTACAGAGCGAGTCCAGAATGAAATAGGCACGGTGCCCTAGTAGCTATTTAACAGACTTTAAAACTGGGGAAAGAATTATTTGCACCTTGAAAAATACAAGGTCTTCGCTACATCTAAATTGCACTAGGACATTAAATATTGTGCTATATCTTTGTTATGGTAACAATTAAGTAAACCTATAATTAGGTTAGTATTATAATTGTTACCCAAATACTGACTGTTTACTCTCTCAAAATATAATAACATGCTTGGCAATAGCTTTGTTGTCAATTAACATGAATAACACGTGCGTATCTAATATCATAGTATGCATGCGTAGTATTAATTAGTAATCTAAGTAGATGGTGGCTATAAATAAAATATTATGTAGCTTTATATGCGTATTAGTATAGCTTTACAATAAATATTTAGCAACCATAAGGTCTTCCTATAATACGTTTTCATTCACATCCGTGTTAAATAATTTTAATATTGACTACTGCATCCATCTTACACATCGTTAGTAATTTTTAAGTGATAAATAATTTAGCATGCCAAGATTTTTGAGGTAGGTTAAACGGTTTCACTTAGTAAACAACAATGAACTGTATGCTAGCAAATTCTCATGCATTAATCTCTATATTGTAATTTTGTAATAGCTAATGTCAGACACTTAGTTATCTGCACATATAAAAGTAAGTATGTAGTGAGTACCTAACACGCTTCTCAATTCTCAATGCTTAAGAGTGTTTACTTATTTGCTATTATTTCCTATTTTGACCTTTTAGTAACATTCCTCAGACACTATCAGCAAGTGCATTAATATTTATTTACTTGTAAGTACAAATATGCGACATATCATAACAACGACAAACTTATCTACAAGAAATAAATCATAATGGAACAAAAAGGAATCTCAAGGTGCAGTGCGCTTGAAGCATAACTACAATAATAACACATTGGCATAATTACACGCTGATGTCCAATTTACGCTTCGTACTACGGCGGATAACTATATAAGTATCTCGTAAATTATTAGGTTCTTCATACTAACTATAATTTTTAGTGTGTCAACTAATTAGGTTTCGTATTTTATCAATTATCCTAGCGACATTATTCCTACTATTGAAAAAAGCCAAGGTACATTGTACATACAAAAATACCGAACCAAAACAATTTATTTGCAAATTATTCAATGAATTTATTCGTTTTTTAAAATAAAATTAAGACACAAATTTAGAAACACACTTTTTTGCGCTTAGCCAAGAGATGTAGGTGACTGGATCATCATCAGTATGGATTTGGATGAGCGCCACCATAGTGGGGCTGTGCATACGGTGCTGGATTGCCTGTATTTAAATTGAGTATTGGATGAATATTCATCTTTTGTACATAGTAAATGTTGTAAGATTCGAATGTTTAAATTATTTGTTGCATATAAAATTACCGACTGGTCCAGCGTTTCCTGGGGGCCCTGTGTTACCTTTAGGTCCCTTATCACCATAGTCTCCTCTAGCTCCCACTGGTCCTTCCCGTCCTGTAAGAGTAAAGTAGTTATTTATTCTCATTTTAGTTTTGTTCATGCAGCGTTTTCCAATTTCTCATGTCGCATTACCTGTTTCGCCTGAATACCCTCTGGGTCCTTCATTGCCCTTTAAAGTAAATACAAAATTGTATTAACTGTAAAAACATTATTATTATTTGTAATGATTTAAATTAGTTTGTGATGATAAATAAAAATACCGCTCCGCCAGGCTCTCCTGCAAATTAATAAATACAACGCAATAACGAATTAGATCGATAAAAATTAATTAACATATTCATAAGCAATTAATGAATATAAATATGTACAAAAAAGCATACCTGTTACTCCAGTTGGCCCTTTTACCCCTGTAATTAAAATTGTGAATGTTAATTATCAGTTTAACATTACGAATATAATTGTAATATTTTTATTTAAAGGGCTGCAATTTATAAGAAATTGAGCGCAGTTCCCTTAGTATTTAGGTAATTCAATAAGCGTATAATTGAGCGATTACATTGCAATTCATACTTAGTCGGTTATGTAATCTTTAAATTGATTCTCTACCTTTATCGCCTATGGAGCCTTTTATCCCTAAAATAGAATTGTAAAATTATTTGTTATTTTAATGTACTATAAATTTTTATTGACAATGGTATTTGAATTAAGCAGGAGTACCTTTAGATCCTTGATCTCTAAATCAACAAAAATAAATATTTTTCAAAATTTGACGAATTAATGGGAAGTGGTAAAAATTCATTTATTTTTTATTTGTAAAAGATATATTACCCTGGAGGTCCCGCATTTCCTTTCAGTCCCTGATCACCCTTAGGTCTGTAATGTTATTTATTTTTAATAAGACATCAATTTTGTTATCATATACAGCAATGTAGTTACTGTAAATAATTATTTATTTACCCTTTATTCCCTGGAGGTCTGCAATCAGCAAAAATAAAACAGTATTAATTTAGGATACGCTCATAATATTATTTGCATCGTATAAAATTTTTGGACTTACCCTGTCACTCCGACGGCACCTTTACTACCACCGTCTCCCCTGTGTAAATAATATAAAATTTAATATTAGCAATAAATTTTCATTTAAATTGCAAAAATAAAAAAAATTGAAATTTTACTTCGCTCCAGGAGAACCAGTTACAAACTGGACACGAGGTTGCTGGTAGCCATTTTCATAGCCATTATCATATTCAGATGGTGCGTAATAGCTAGCCCCAACAGAAACAAAAATAGCTACTAGGGATGCCACTAATGTCACAAAACGAACACTGTAAGTGATTTTATCCATCTATTAAAATAAATAAAAATGAGCTAAAACAATAAGAAATCTTTTTTAACTTAATTAATGCGTAATTTTATAATGCAATACCAAAATTACATTTATTTATTATTTCTGAAAGTGGATAGCATGAGCGAAAAGCTAACTAGAGTATATTGTCCAAACCAGTGGAGTCAATGAATATTAGGCACAGCCCTTTTTACTTTTTATACTCTGTAGTATGTACATACCAAGAATTTATACAATGATTACCTTTGAAATAGTTTAAATGAAGATATTCAATAGAATTTACTCTCATTTCCTACGGGAATTCTTTTCTCTGTCTAATCACCTTTCAGGAATACTGATGATTCGTTTAAATAGCAGTTTATACTTTATTTACATATTATTATAAGCATGTATCAATGAAACTCTAGAAACCTAAATGATTTTAGGGCTCCTAATAGTTACCGTTTTTATGTCATTAGAACATCACAAGACACGATATACATTTTAAATGGCCAGTTTTTATTAATCGTCGTGAAGCGCCAACGATGATTGAATACGGGTACGAAAATTTTCCAGATTTTTCAAATTGGGATTTGCACAACGAATAATTTGCTTGATGAAACGCTAAAGTACCTTAATCGTGTTACGTATCTTTCATTTGACGCGGAATAGGTATACTTACTAACCGCTAACTGCAAAAGTTTTCTAATACGAGACAATTAGGATTTTAGGATAGTAAATGCTATTTAATTTCATTCGTTGCAATCAGCTCATTCATTGGTTTTGAAAATTACCATTATTATAAAATTTTACATTTCTTTTTTAATTATAAAGTGCTCTTTGCAAGAACTGCTTTGCTTACCCGTTTTTACAGGCATCAAATGAAATTCAGAGCATTGCTAATTTGCTAGAAATTATGAATGGTGTAAAATAACCAAGCCCATGCATGTATTAATTATGAGACCAGAAATCCCTATACTCCACTTTATACAGATTATTATAATTACATTATGATAATATCCACCTTAGTAATGTTCAAATTTTAACATTTGCAAGTGTCTTTTTATCAGGAATGTATACTCCCAAAGTCTCAAATATTTATGGCCTAAATATCATGAATTATGGTCTTTGCTTTTCATCGACATAAAAAATGTGCAAGTAGGACTAGTTGAGAAGTTGAGATTGAGAATACTTGAATACTAGAATTTTCTTGGAATTATTGCAGCTGAATAGAATGTAACATATTTATAAGTAAGCAGATGAATAATTCAGTAGGTACTTATATAAATGGATGATGTATTTACAGATATGTCAATTAATATTCTATGATGTACAGCAATGAATACAAATAAAAGTTAGTCAACTTCAGCACCATTTATTGATTAAACGAGTCATATTCCCGTGTAAGGTATTTAGATTAGATCACTGATAATTAATTTTCATCAGCAATGCAAGCAAGAGTAAATACGGTTATAAATATTTCAGATTTCAGATTGAATTAAAAAGATTTTTTTGGGAAAGCTATATTTATTGCATAAAATAACGTTTAATTACGGTTGCTTTCAAGACATGTAGATTTTTGATATTTCCATCGACGTGTAACTTTCAGCATGGCATTGTTTGAATTATTTAATGAAAATTATTATTATTTATAGTTTAAAGTTCATATATAGTTGTACAACATGCTTATAAAATGAACAATCGAGTTCTGGTATGCACCTATGCCCATTTAAAGTGTATTATTTATGTATTATTTGACTTTATGTAACAATTGTTAGAATATTTAACCGAAAATGATGAATGAAATGAAGTAAAATGATGTTTTTTGGTCTTATGAAATGTTAAACATGATAGTCGGGATTAATCAGCGTTACCCGAAAACCCATACTTTGTGGGCCTTTATTGTATGGTATGGTATGGTGTCTTTATTAGTATTTGATTGGATAGCCTTTATTAAGGCTATCCAATCCCGTTGCGGATATTTTGCTTTTATTAAGGCCATCTTATAATAGTAATGGGGTTTGCGTTCAAACCGATACTACCTATATAGAGCTTACTACTATTACATTTCGCGTTTGAATTTTCACTTCTTAAAGTTCTTGTTCGCTTGCTTGCTCCAATGAGTGGCATATAATATAAATATTCAATATCTATATTTGTACAAAAATTATTTAGATTTAGTTAAAAATACTACAAATACTATTAAAGCATTCAGTTTTGCGCAGTGCTATAAACAAGAATAGTTTAAAGCAATTACGGCATGCCGCAAAACACCAAATGCCGCAAATTGAATTTACGGTAGATGGTATTTACGACACTCTCATCATGCTTATACTGTATAAGGGCCCAAAGGTCTAACTAAAAACACCCCCTTTAATAAATGATATATTATACATTTAACTAATTTTCATCATCATAAACTATACTAACACGAAGTATATTCCAAAGATTATCACAGAGAATTAGCGTGATTATACAGGAGATGGCTTACAAAAACTCACTAGCCCTATTTGTTACAGGACTGGGTCCTGTGATAGGCTAGTAATCTATAATGTTACAAAATTCTTTCAATCATGAAATCAAAAACCACTGATTGTAAATTTTTTATTTTAGTTTCTGTTTTTCTTATGAAATAATTGGATACCTCCGCTGAAGTTATGATAATTGGATTATTGTATTGAAACTTATGTAATTCAATATTGCATAGGATGTGTTTACGTAAAACTACGTTTGCTGACGTTAGGAAAGACCTTCAGCGCTTACCTTTAACGTCATCAGTCCTATTCTTCTCAAAAAGCAATTGAAGGCATGGGAAAAATGCTCCATAAGTTGTTGTTTGAAAAAAGCTGTCACGTTGAAAATATCATTTTACAGTATACGATGTCATCGTCTTTATATGTAGAGCACAGAGGTAGGTCCTTCAAAAATGTTGCTATCAGGAAGCTTTGTTAAAATTGCCCTTCAAAATCTACCAACGCAACTACTCCAGTCCTAACTATCAGAAAACTTGAATATGACCTGCGTCATTAAGAATCGGGAAGAAAAGCAGGGTCCGGGGTTCCCCTAGTTGAAAAGTTATTGTTCCAAAAAATATGTCATTGAAATTGTTTTTCGCACACACGTCATAAATGCAGACTAATTGGGATAGACTTGCAAATCTGCTTGTGATGTATTGTAAGGGTAGAGACCGAGAGATATTGATATGAGACCCAGGATTCCGCATTGAGAACCATGTATCAGATCAGATCAATCAGATGTATGTATGTATCATGTATCCCCAGCAAAAACGGCAGGTGTACTCCTCAAAGCTACACAAAGGGTACTTAAAAGCAAAACATGATACCCTATCAAATGCGAAAGTATAATAATATGCGGGAAATATGAGCTGGCAGACGATTTTGTAATCCTATATAAATAAGAAGCAAATCTACTCTGTCTGTCATTAGTGGCGGTAACTTCAGTAAAACAAAATATGTTTGAGGTTGTTTGTATCGAAATTTCCTGTTCTTTATAAAATGCAAATACAAAGTACTTTAAGACAATCAGCTTCTTAAAAATAGCGAAAATTGTGCGAGTTGGATTTATACTGCACAAATGATACTAATGTGAGTGGATGCAATGTGGAAAATAGATTAACTATACGTTGAAAATAGTTTCAGAGCGTATTTTGTTTTTCTTCTCCTTGTAAGCTATCAAAATAAGAAATATACTGAAGCCATGATTTAAATTTTATTTTTTAATAACATTTAGTTTTTGAAATTTAAAACTTTTTAAAATATTCAATTTTTTAATTTCTTTTAAATTGTGTTATTCCAGCGCCTTGCTACTGCCCCGTCTGTAGAACGGGTAATTGTACTAGTTTGTAATAATAATGCAGTTGTCTCGTAGAAGTTGCAGGAGTTTGAATAGTTTGAAAACATTGTCCTTCCAGCGAATCTTGTAGGTATAACATATTTATTTTGGTTGAACTGTCAACGTGTCAACTGTTTCGATTTGCGCTACTAAATATTAGCAATCTCCTTCGCTATCACCAAGTATTCAAATAAAAGTGTGAGATCTTTGAACGAAGTAAGTTTATCAGGGTAGTCCCCTTTATGCCTTAACTTTGAACTTTTTATTTTTATAATTTAAGTTTATAATTCAAGTCTGACTCTGCCGAAATTAATAAATGATCAATTATTAAAAGGAAATAATTAATAAAGTGATTAAATTGTGTTGTTTTTAAAAGGTTACGATTGCTAGTTCCAGTACTAGTAAGTTATGTTTCATCATTCATTGCATTGAAATTAATTTAAAGTATTTTCGATTTCAACCCGTGATTTTTATGAGAAGCCTTATTTGTATTTAACCCTTCCAAAAATTTAGAATCTTCTCAGAACAATTTTTGAAACTATTTGTAAAGGTGAAAGGAAAAATTAAATGTTGCATATTTTATTGCAGAGAAAATTCCAATGGGCAGAAGTCGTTCCCGTTCTCCCAGAAGACGCATAAGTCCCAATCGCGATAGAAAGCGGGATGTCAAGAGACGTAGAAAATCCAGATCCAGATCTAGAGATAGAAAGCGCCCAGGAGCTCCTGACACTGATCGTAACCGAGACAGACATAGGCGGTAATTAATAAAAAATTAATTCCTACCTTTAAAGATTTCTTGTGTTCATATCAGTAATTTTGATTTAATATGATTGATTTACAATTTTCAAAAATTAATGACTACATACTACATACAATATTAATGGTAGTTTTTAAAATTCTTTAACTTTCTGTGCATGATCGTAATATGAATGCTTGAAAAGACTAATGATTCATTATTTAATTTAGAGATCATACGAGACATCGATCGCGGTCCCGATCAAGATCAATTGACCGAGTTAGAGAACGAGAAAGAGAAAGATTTCGAGAAAACGAAAGAGAACGAGAGCAACTGAAGGCGACACTGCCCAATGCAAGTACATTTGAATTAAAAGAAGATGATCTCGAAGGGAAAACTGAAGATGAAATCGAAATGATGAAAATGATGGGTTTCTGTGGGTTTGATACTACGAAAGGCAAGCAAGTTGATAACAATGATGTTAGTGCAGTTCATCATGTTGTTCAAAGAAAATATCGCCAGTATATGAACAGGAAAGGAGGGTTCAACCGACCCTTAGATTATGTGAATTAGAAAATTATCTGATCATGAGCAGTCCCCAACCAACTATAGCAGGTCCGTTTCGACGGAGCCCAAGAGTCATGCTGAAATTTAGCCGACACGGTGTTAATCTTTAATCGTAAATTACATGAGCTTCACTTGGTTGACTCTTGAGTCCCGTCGAAACGGACCTACTATAGTTGGTTGGGGTGGGGACTGATCATGAGTTATGATAATCATGATCATGAGTTATCATGAGTTATGATAATCATGATCATGAGTTATCATGAGTTATGATGATTTTATGACGCCGGTCGTCTCCTTTATTTAAAAGTCCTCGTTCTTCTTCATCTTTTAGGCGGATTCAGTTTGGGCATTGAAACAATATATCATATATCAGTTTTAGCATGACATAGTAATTCTAGACCTAAGACTTCTGAGTTAGTTACAACCTCTACAAAGTTTCAATGTACGTCTGCATGTTTTTCAACTAAGACCAACTGAGTAATTAGTAAATAAATGGTTAAAAGACTAGCAAATATTCACCTTTTGTACATTGTATTTGTTAGTGTTATGTTCGAGTTGATAACTGTATGCATGGCCTGATATAATTATGGACATATTGTAAATATATTGTCATATCAATATATGAGTTTTCTAATAAAAGTATATGTCTTCTGTTTTGAGTGCATAATCCCTACTGATTTAATTTTTGTTATTACTGCAATTCATTAATTATTATTGTTATTCATTCACTTCGTCATTCGTTGTGTTATCACTGGAAATCAACTTCTCATGCAGGAATCAATATGCAGTAGTGCAAGACAATGAAATTTCAAACTACTTACAATTACGAGCAAAGTAAAATGTAAAATATTTTTACTAATATTCGAACAACACCATTCTGACTTTTAGTCATTAACAATCGTACGTCTTCAAATGAAATGCATGATTGAAGTGCAATTAAACATATTGGCTTGAATGAAATGAAAAAAATTTGAATTAGTGCAATGTTTCAGTAAAGTAGGCTGGGCAATGAAAAAGTTCGCAATTACTTACAAATGAGGTTATTGTATTTTTATTAATTTATTGATTGATAAGTTCTCTTTGATTGACTTGGAGGTACAATATTTAAACTAGAACATTTATTACAAATTTAATCATGTACTTAGGTAGGTATTTTTATTCACTATTAGTTATGAAGGTAGGTGGTGGGTGTCACACAATAATTATGTCCTTTAGTAGGTACTGTACTGAATTATATTAGTATTTTGTGTCGTTTTACTGTAAGCTACTCATTGTGTAAAGTGACAAGATATTTAAGACAAATATTATCTTTCATTGACATGAAAGTAATAAAAACTATGGCATTTATAACAAATTCAATCATGAACTCAGATAGTTATTTTCAATTCCTGGTAAAGCAGGTAAGATAGAATGTTCTAAAACCGACAGTATTTTTTAATTCCTAGTAGCTAGGCTGGGCTGGTAATATAGAAAGTTCTAAAATCGACAATTAGAATTTTTTATAACCTAATTAGTTACTAGGCTGGTTAGATAGAAAGTTCTAAAACCGACATTAATTATGTCCGGCGAATTAGTACAGATATTTTGTGTTATTTCAAAAGCTCGTAATGTTAGACATTAATTCATTTATGAAAAGACAAAGGTGCAAGGTTAAATGTATACTTAATAAGCGCAGAAATATTATTTTTCTGCATTTAAAATATATAGAGGTGCAGAATTAGCAATATCATATAAGAGCTCAGTTATGGACAGGTGCTTTATAAAGAAAAAATAAAATTATCTAAGGGTTGAATAAGTTATACTAATTTATGAAGTGCTAATTCATATGGCTCTTGTATACTCATTTTCTTTGAAACTATGGGTATTATTTGGCAAGGCGTTTTCTAGGTCATTGATTGTCTGCAGTGGTAATCAATTTTCGACTTTAAAAGTCATTTTGACAACATCATCCAGTCCTGCTTCGATTGTGTCTCCATTTTTAACAGGACCAACCCCTGCTGGCGTTCCAGTCAAAATCACGTCGTTTGGTTCCAGCGTGAAATATTGGGAAATGAACGAAATAAGATGAGGGATGCTGAATATCATATCTTTTGTATTCCCCTTCTGCCGAACAGCTCCATTAACATTGCACCACAAGTTTACATTGTGTGGATCTGGAACCGACGTCAATGGGATAAACGCACTGACTGGACAAGATGTATCGAATCCTTTGGAGACTTCCCAAGGACTTCCCTTTTCTTTTGCAGCATTCTAAATAATTTACAACATTTACTTTTACATCCACAAAACTTATAGTTTTTATATGTAAAACATAATATTACACTATTTACACTTCACAGCTGTCACACAGAGAAAGACTCGTTTGAGTTGAGGAAGAAGAAAAAGTTGGGAGGAAATTGGAACCTGGGAATGAAATAAGTTTCTAATGTAATAAATATTAAATTACTTGGAAATCTCTTGCAGTCATATCTAAAGCCAGACAGTAGCCTGCAACGTAATTCATTGCAGAATCTTCGGTGACATCTTTAGCCTTTTGTCCAATAACCACACCAAGCTCAACTTCATGGTGAAGATTTTGACAACCTTTGGGAACCTGAAACAACCAATATAATAAAATGATATTTTACAGTTAGTTAAAGCCATCAAAAATTAGAAGCCCGTGAAATCTAAAAAGTTAGTTCCATTCTTTCATATCTATGTTACAGTTTGTAATACAAACTTTGTATGGAAGCTCGGTTTGTTCTAAAACACCGAAAAACAAAAAATAATAAAAAAAGATCATTGTAATGCAAGAAAGAATAAAGGACGAGATTGGAAAACAGAACTCAAAACATTAATCAGATAATTTTATAGCCACTCTTTAGCAAAATAATAAAAAACGAATCAACAATGTACCTTAATTGCTCTTCCTTCCGTAATATATGCGGTTGCTGGTTTCATAAACAGAAGAGGCTTGTCAGGAACTGCGTTTCCCAATTCTGCTGCATGTTCTCTGATAATAATCCATTCAAACATTAATTAAATGTTGAATTGATGTACAATCACATAATATGAAAAATGAGAAAACGTTTTCTAAATAAATCAAATAACTGTCCAGATTTAAATTCTCCTAAAATATAACGACGACTAAAAGATAATTTACAACATTTATTCAACAAGTTTGATTCCAAATGTTACAAACTAATTATAATTAAAGCTTCGGTTGAAGGAATTTAATGATATACTAAAATTAATGGTGTGCTAATTATGTATGTTAACAAATGTCAACTGATTGATGATGACTGGCACTAATGACTAAATTCTATACTAAATTTGTGTTCACCTGTAATTTCTACCAACTGCTACTACTTTTCGTCCTAGTTCAGCAAATCGTGTGTAATTAGCAGCCATGGTATTCCGAAAGAATATTAATCGCCGACCAAATAAGTTTGCTTATTACTTTCTATCTAAATGTACATATGGGAACAAAAAATAATAATTATCAGCCTCAAAAATAAATAACGGAAAAATAATATTATAAAGACCATACAATCAACATACCTATCAACTTTTTAATAACATTACTGAAAATTAATATATTATAACAAACAAACGTGAAATAGAAACGTCAAAATCAACTTACAAAATTGACTAGAACATCACCAGGACCAAACCACCGGAGAAGCAAGTGTACAATTAGATAATTCAATTGATTCCGGGCTCATCTATGAAACTACAAGACCAGTCAACGCAACAAGACCCGACGCCAGGCCACCCAACACCCGACACTCAGCGATACCATCCCACCCGATGCCCAGTCCACCCGACTCCCGATGTTCATCAAAATTGTTAAAAGTTACAATTCAAAATGTGGATTACATCTAATTTCGTCCCGTGATAGACTTTCTCCCCGGTTTGGACTTGCTCCCGGTTAGACTTGCTCTTCGAGTACATGAACTTTTAGTAAACTTAGTCCAAGACTTTGTTCAACGAAAAAAGCTTCCTATCCCCACCTACCCATTCATGCCATTTGGTTATAATAAGTAATACAACCTAAAAATACATCAATGACTACATAAAGTATTTAATATAATCAGAATGCTGAAGATAATCGGTTTTTCTATGTAGGCATGTATGTTTGAAAGGTGTAACCGAAATGCAATGCACAAATCATTTCTCCTCGTAACCCCGTGAAGCGAAATCTTAAGAATAATTACAGTGATTATCTTGTCTAGTAAAAATATGAATTTTTTAAAAATAAAAATGAAATGATTCATGTCACACTAAAGTATACATTTAACAAACTAGAGGTTTATTTGGTACATGTATAATTCTACAATTAAGTAATTATTTTCATTATGAACGCCTTTTACAAATAGTTGGGAGTTTGAATACATGGCAATTTAGCTTTTAGAATTTTTAAATTCCTAATTGAAGTGTGAAGTAATCTAGCTTGTTTTAAAGATTAGAGTGTGGTAATAGTGTAATGAATTATATAAAGATTCAATGTTTGATTTCTCTAAATTACTAATTTTACAACTAATATATGTTATTGTAATGTGAAAGTAAATATAAATGTTAATACAAATTCTAAATTCTAAATGATAACTGTTTGAGAAGAACACAAAACTGAAGTCAAATGAGATCGCAATTATGATCTTGGAGTGCGAGGATAAATGAATCCCTGAGATCTTGGAGCTGGGGAATCAAATCTTACTGATCTACTACTTGGGCTCTGAATAGAAGCAGGTGGTACATTCATTCTTCCAGGAGGCGGAGTCCTGCAAAAATTAAAAAAGTTAAATCTGCATTAAATAAAATATTTCTGCGTTTACATAAATTGGATTATGAATAAGTTTGGCACGTATTAATACAGCAAAACTAACCCGGCAGAAGGAATATTTGCGTAGTGGGATCCTGGCGGCACATCTACTCCGTTGGAAAATCCTCTCTGCACTGGACTCGGCGGCGCATTTGGAGTCCTTGGTGTTCCTGGCTGGTTCCCGAGAACCTGAACTCTATAATATAATAGAAATAAAGATTATTACTTTCTTTAATCAAAAGCTATATTTATCACATAATTACCTTCAGTTGATTGAAGTGAAATGCTTGCATGCCCAATTAGCGATGAATATTTTATAGTTGTGAAAATGCTATTTACCTTGCGGGGCTGGCTGGAATATTTGCCAACACAGAATTCGGGAAAAGAACATTAGTGTTCATCTCATTGTCCAAATGAAAATTCAAATCCGGATTTCTTGGTTGTTGATTTGCAGACATGTTATTCAATTTTAACTCGTAGGTACCCGGCAGGAGGAAGTTGTAGTTGGTATTTTCCCCGTTAAAAGTGTAACTCGGGGCCACAGGATTGTAGCTTCGGGGTTCTTCTCGGTTTTCTCGACTCATAATATCTGCTGAATCTTCGTACAAAATAATATTAACTTCAAAAACTATGAACAAACTTACTAAATACTAAATTCGTAGGAAAATGTAAACTTGAAAGCGTTAGTAACTATAATTGATGGAGGAGAGAGGAGACTATACTGAGGGAACGAATTCCAAAAAATGAATGCTGATCAAAAATAAATATTATTATTTGCAGTACATAGTACCTAGTAAATATTGATGAACATTGAACGTTTTACGTTATCAAGCCAAGATCATGACTGCTGATAGCTGGAATAACAAAATGGGATAAAATACATTTGTAAGTAGCCTGAACTAGCGGATGTTTGGAATCAGAAACATTCTTCAAGTATTGGTGCGATTATAATTAGCGATAACGTTGGAAAGCATATTCCCTAGCCAATTCACAATGGTTATGGGCATGTATTTAGTTGTAGCTAGCGAGGGTTGTAGATTGAGCACATCTTATCGCATAATCTGTAATGAAATTTCAAATTCAAAAGATAATACGATTATAGGATCTATCATCTAAGTGCATGATGTGTATGTAGTAAATAAGTAGTGAAACACGTACTGCGTACTAACACAAAGTTCATGACCGTTCATAACAGGATCATTTATTGTACATTAGCTTTCTAGGCACTTAGAATTAAAAGACGTTGTCGATTCAAATATGAATTATATTATGTAATTTGCCATGTTTTAAGGGAAATTGAATAGGAAAATGCAGGAGCTTATTTTAATACGCTGTGTATTAGTGTATTAGCTTGTGTACTATAAACTACTACCGTGTACACCACTACGACTACAATTCACCAGTTATTTTTATTTTTACTTCTGCTGCATGATAGTAATACTGCGTAACTACCACATTTGACTATATTATAGCAATTTCAAGGATGCATTTTATACGTTTTGACCAAGTTGGTTTAATTTTCATAGTGATGATGGTTTTGGTAATAAGACAGGTGGGGAACGAAGCTTTTGAGCACGCCCGAGGAAGCGAGCTTATAGAATCATCTATTTAATACATCCGTTATCCGTTCGCCAACAGTATAACTTTTGAATATATTGACCCAAGTTGACCAAACTTGGAAAAGTAATGCTAATTACTTAACGAACCCATAAAAATTGGGCCGAATCGAACCTCGGATCGATTATATTTGCTCGTTCCTAAAATGCAGAAAAGCATTTAAGAATTGCAGACAGGTCCATAACTCTTAGGTTTTATTTCATATAAATTAACAATACAAAAATGTCTAAAAATGAATATTATTTGTGATAATAACGTCTTAAAATAACAGCGTCAGTGAAAATCTTCAGATAATTGATTACTCATTTGTTATTTTAGTAAATATTACTATAAATTATACATAAATTGTAAGAACTGGGCAAATGGTAATATTGAGAATATCTACACGTCTAAATTTAAAAGCTACTTTCTACAGATTTGTGTAGGTATTTGTATGTTCTATGGAGGTAAAAGCTACATCTATAGATTAAAATGTCTCAATTATACTGAGTGTTTGTTGTGAGACTTGTAAAAGTTGTATCTTCTGGTTCTGCTACTAATAAATATTCTACAGATAACGAGACAACATAAATAGTTTTAACAAGACGACTACACATATCATTACAAATACACGACATACTAAATACAAACAGATGTTGACCAAACATTCATTGGTAAATTACATTAATTTGTGATTAGATTGCACTATTTTATTTCTTGTACACATACAGGGTTTAGGTAATAAATACAATTAGATGCTAATCGTCAAAATCTATTTGGGCCTTTGGAAACGTTTCACAATTTTCAGCAGCGCTTGTCGAAACTCTTTGGAACCACAAGCGTAGATCATAGTATCCAAAATGGCTTGCAGAGGAAGGACAGATCTCATATGAATCACCAAGTATCGCCAAAGTGTTCCAACGAGTTCGCAGTCAAGTTCTGATTTGTTGCCATCCTCGCAACCTCGGTGCAATGGAATGATCGTGACAATAGGAAGAATGAATACCCACATTGGTATCATTATTAAAAGCACTGTTCTTGCAAACCTAATTGATGGAAACAGTCTCCCCACCTACAAAATAATTCAAATAATTAATTATAAATTACTATTCATTTCATTCTCTAGAAAATTATTTTTTTCAAATTGAAAATATCGGTTTTACATGAAACATATGCGCCCGAGCAAAATGAAGGTTTCTAAATAATTGCAATCTGGGGATGTGACTTTGATGTCCAGGAGGCATCATCGGGTGAGAGCGACAAGTGACGAGAGATCGACTCCTAGGCAAGGTATGTACATTCGGTGGCATAGAACCGGGACCGAAATTGTCCAGTTGTGACAGAGAGGGAACTTTCCCACTTCCCAGTTCAGCGGAAACATTTCCGATGACGACTGTCGGTGGGATCGAAGGATCAGGCTGGACGACAACGGAAATTGGCACAGACAAACTGTCGGGGATTGTGGGGAGAGATAAAGTTCTGACGAGAGGAGTGGTCGTGTCGTCCCCGCCCGTGCTACCCTCCATGTCGGGACTCAAATTGTTGACATTGATGTTCATATTGTTGAAACTGGGGATGATCATGTTGTCTGTCATACTTCTGTCTATCTTGTACGCGTTCATGTCCAAATCATCGACATCCATAGGGCCCAGGACAATCGCGTCTGTCAGCGAGGGAAGAATTGATGTGGGCGACGTGGCCAAAGGATTTGTGTCTGCAGCAGTTGACGACAGCAAAGGAACTGGACTGCTATTTGTGATGCTAGATCCCACTGGAAGAATCGTGTTCACAAAAGTCTCATTTTTATATCCGCAGTTTGTACAGACAACTGACACTCTCCGGCCTCCTAGTGCTGGCTCGTGGGCGTAAATCGCATTCAACTGCTTTTTGGCAATTCTCAGTACGGAGCTGTTGAATAAAAGAGTCAGAATCGAGCAGATTGTCAATACAATTGTCAGGTACACTAGTTGCAGACTTTGGGCTCGACAGATAGGGTCACGGAGACCGAGAGTCACGGATGCAGCTGCCAATGAACTTCCCCCGACTAAAACGATAAGAAATCCGACAACAACCTGTTCAAAATAATTATCATACTTAATAACGAGATGACAAAGTTACTGCGTTCAGCAATAGTAATTATAAATAATAACGACCTAAGAATTTATATAAACACTTATAATTGATTAGTATCATTCCAACAAATCTATTATCGAATTTTGCATCTTATAAGTAAGTATATTACTAGTATATAGCATGCTTAAAAATCTTGTTACTACTAACGTATGTAATATATTGGCAGCATGGCTTGTGTTTTTTCAGCAGGCCAGTTATCTATTTATTCTGACTTTTATGCTATAAATCAATTTCATGAATGTTATGGAAGTATCAGTTCATAAATCTCACAAATTAAATACCTACCTAGTAATATTTTCTCATTCCTATACGCAAGCAGTGAAAAAACGTCAACGCAATATGCTTAAATTAGCCTAATAATTGTAATAAATTATATTTCATGTAAAGAAAAAATAAATATGCCCATTTCAAGGGTATAAAAGCGTTCATGATTATAGCCTACGGTAATGATCATAGGCAATCAAATACCCAAAGACGAAGTTCAAACCCATCCTATATTTTTAGGAGCTATAAAAATTAAAAGTTCTATATAGTCTGCATATGGATTTTGATCCATGCATACTTAGGAATAATAATATAACCATTTCTTCATCAAGAAAAAGGTCCTCTCCTCTCTACCATCAGCATAGGTGTATAGGAGGGAGGAAATGGGATTGAAAGCCCTTTCAAAAAAAGATTTCCTTTTTCATAAAATTAACAACAAAATTTCCAAAATTTTGACTGGTTTTCGACAAAAAGGGCATAAATTTTTCTTACATCTCCAAATATCTGTGATCTGCCTATATCTATATGCATAAGAAATTTCTGGACTCCCCGAAACTCGGTGTTGCGTTGCATGCGCTCATATTTTGATGGACCTGTTCCGTTTGCGCAAAGTTTTTGGATTGGAAGGTTCAATTAGGTTCCACTGTATTATATATGTACCTCAGTATACCCTTAATACATATGTCATGAAAAGATACGGCATTATTGGGACGGAGATGGTTTTAGATTGAATAATATCACTGTGAAGCATTTTGAATCTTTGCTATCACACTAAACCACAGCAATCTTTTTCCCTATTACACTTCATATGGGCGCGAATTAACTTACTGACCATTTCTGTATATTTGCGTCACAGATTAATTTCCATATTATTAAACTATCGTTTCTGCTAACCTTAAATCTGATAAGCACTGAATTTGGAAGTTCTGATAGTTTCAAAGACTGGAAATATTGAAAAATGTAAAATAATTGTACAGCGTTTTATCAAAATCATGGATAGATATCGAGTATTATTGCTTTGCTTTATTGTGTTTAGCGAACAGTAGTTCATTACACAGCTCACTTGCATATTATATTGTATTTCAGAGTTTATTGTATAACGATAAATGATAAATGTATGTGACAATCGTCTGCTGGGGAATACTGCATATTTATTAAGCATTAGGCACTCTACTTGTCAGCTTCTCCCGCCCACTAAATAGACATAAGGGAAGTATACTTATTTTAAGAAACATCTGCCTTACACCAACTCGAGATCATTCCCAACACACTGTCCTTGCTCGTCTACCAGTCTCTAGCCAACCGAATTTAGATACTGACCGATAATTACAGATATATCAGGTTATACCAGCTTTGTTTGAATATTCACTCAAACCCCGGAGTGGGGCTTGAACTGAAGCCGGTTCTGCAGAAGAATGCATCCTAAACTAATGTGGCAAATCCTCATTTCCTAGGCTACCCGTTTTCAGCTGAAACGATTTTACATAAGCCCCACTCCGGGTTCAGACAGAAACAAAGGCGTTATAACAGGCAAATGGGGAGGTAATCACTAGTCATATAGACATAGACATTGCGTGTGGATGCTATCACTAGGAAGAACTTTACTCTTCTTTGATTGCATTTCCATACAGTACATATCTACCCCAAGATTTAAGCATTGCTTGGTAAATGGACACTTTAGGGCAGTAAGGTAAGCAACTCTCCCGTCGAGATAGTATTTAGTGTTTCTAAACCTCTTAGTCCGAGGTATTATTCACATTTATCTGTATTTTCACTTGTTCATTTTATATAGTATTCTGAGTCATGCTGGTACCATTATTATATATCAGAATCTTTCAATAAAGTGTTTCTCTCTCATGTCGGAATGACTTCTGAAGAATATCCAGTATTTCATCACCTGACTGTCACAGCATAAATACCAACTCAAGAACGCCAATGCAATTTCGATGCTTGAAAATGTTAAGGTTAACGATTCAAGTTTTTATCCTGCTGCTTAGTTTAGATACTTGCGAGAGTCAGCTTACCATACAAACATTACTTTATTAGACTTCTATACCTCCTCGCAATGCCATTGAACCAAATGAAAACATCTGCATCTTTACAGCAAGACGAATGGCAAAGTACAAGTAATGAAACATTTGCACTGTTATTAATTTACTTATATGCATTTATCGTGCACGTCCTAGACACGGGACGCGACGAAACTTGCACAGGCAAACAAACTGTGCTTTACTTTCTTGAGACCTAATTCCCTGTCTGAGGTATATTATTTGCAGATACTGTATGAAAAATCTATTTTTGTCAGAATTTATTTATCTGTAGCTATTAATTAAATCAATAACTTACTGCCATGTGTGTAGAAAATGCTCTGATACGCAATCTTTAAACTATTCAAATTAACCATCTATTTAATTCAGCATTTTCAATGCACATAACATTAAATATTATGTTTGATGTTTTTCATTAGAGTCTCCGACATACTAGGTACCTACATAGTAGCATTTATTACATAAAAGAAAATGTGATCTTTATATAGATATTTATTTAGGTTTGTCCCAGATTATATCTAATAGTAGCTGAGTGCGAAACCTATTCCTACTGTAAATAGAAAAGCAATACGTAAGTAGCAGCAATAAATGAAATAAAAGAGAAAATTTGCTTACATGTCTATTAGATATGGAGGAGGAGTAAAAAAACGGGTAGCGGACGGCGACGAAGCGATCTAAAGAGAGCAATGTGAGAAGAAGCATATTGACGACGTAGGGAATGCCTAGAGTGGCTCTTTGCAGAACACAGAGTTCCCTTTGAGGAACAACAAATAAAAGTAATTCAAGTCCTTTGTGACCCCCAACAAAGAGATCGGTAATACAGAGACAAGCCATCCACAAATGTCTTGGCTTCCACAGTTCACGACTTTGGCCCACAACACACAACACGCTGATATTGACAGCAAAGATGCCAATGAGGAGGACAACTCCCCAGACGATTTCCCCCACCGAATAGGGCTGAGACCACAAGTCGTTCTCCATTATTATCCTAAAATACACAGAATCAGAAATTTCGGTGAGAAAAGATTGCTAATGAATTCAAAGAAAAGAGTCAAAGAAATAAATCAGAGAACAACTCACTTTGTGCACAGAGACGACGGCCACAATCAGAGAGGAGCTCAATCACACTGTCGCTCTTTCTCCGGTTTGTTTTTTCGCTGATCTCCCGTGGAAATAGGACATAAATCCATATATAAACGAGGATTTGACTTGCTATAAGTAATCCGCGTGAAGCTAACTTAAAAGTTCAATCCTCATTGCTCCTCGGAAGTCGGCTGTAGCACTGCAATGACAGATAAAATCTTGTTGCCGATTTCACACATGGGACTCTCACTCAATTCGACCCGGAACGAAAGTCTCTAAAATCGGTTGGTGGGATGGAAAGTCCGTCTTCTCTTTGTGCTGCGAAGGTGAATGCTCTGCAGAACAAGACAACAAAGTACACAGAATTTAATATCGCGGAAAACTGTTTTCTGTAGTCGGCTTCAATTACGATTATTACCTCGCCAGTCTTTTAAGACTCTACTCTATAATAAATATTCAGTCGTTCCGTTAAGTCCGGCTTATTGTTAGCTTATACTTTCAGATATTTTAGTCACATAAATATAAATACATTCTGAACAAGCTAATCGGGGAGAATGCCGTGTATGTGTGTGCAAATGACAAATGAAGAGGTCAAAATAGATACTGGGGATTCCACTACGGATATAACTGCAAGACTTTACGACCGAACATTTGTAATAGCCAGCAGTAGTTATTATGGCTCCATTACAGATACTATGACCATCCTACAGGAGTCCATCCTCTTTCCATCCAACACGTAGTGTCTACCATAATATTATATCCCACCGCATTATCCAACTAAACTGCTCCATGTTTTCACTTCCAGGAGCCAACATTTCAGTTGACTTGGGTTTTGGTTGGGTTGCTGTGTGCCAGAGAAATCAAGATATCTCTCTCCACAGTATTGTTATTATATATTGCTCCAGATAGTACTTATTATATATATTATGTACTATCTGGATACGTAATATTATTATTGTATCACTTGTTGCTGCTGCTAACGATAAGTAAAGCTGAAGAAGTCCAACTGTTAGATTAATGGGTTCTTCCACGTGGTTTTATTCAATCTTCTCAGGAAGAGAGTTTCTTAGTCCTATAGTAATATCATTAGGTGAGATTAGTCTATACCTCTCCATTTATATTTTCAACTGTACAAAATCTACACAAAGTACACTATAGCGAATCGATGTAATCAAAGTATGTAGATATCTATCTACCACACAACACACGTACCTAATAAATAATATTATTGTTAGGTATCTTAATCTTATCTGTTCCACTGGTTCCACTATATATCAGTTTTCGTCACTAACCATCACGATATGTCAACTTTCGGTCAAGACATCCTTCGTAGGTACTCAAAGTCAAAAAGACCGTTTC